>CM034307.1:63887961-64123434 GCA_019925795.1 Dendrobium chrysotoxum
TTACTATTTATTGTTTGCTTTAAATAGATGAATTTCCTAGGGTTAGGGATAGGGTTGTTTGCTGAAATTAGATTGTTCTTAGAGGGTGTTTGGGCTTTAGCCGGTGCTAGAGATTTGGAGAGCCGGATCTTCCTCTCTAATTGAAGATCCACTTGTATCTTGTCTTTTCTTTCATAAAACTTTCAATAAAAAAGTGTTCCATGTGTTTTTATTCCTGATTTTCTTGTTGTTGGTTTTCTGAAATTGATGAAATCAGATTTCAGCCAAGACTTTTCCTAAATTTCTGCAAGCACTTCCTAACATTATCTTACATCTCGACAAGTCCCTACACATTGCTCCTTCTCCACCGAGCCTTCTCTATCAAGCCTACTATAGTGTTGCTCCTCCATTTTTTCACACTATCAATGCTCTATCTCTCCAGTACATCTTTAGAGACCATTTAAAACTCTTTCCATCTCTCCTTTTCTGCTACCTAACCTCAAATCTATAGATCTTTCTTGACTTTTTTCCTTCTATTTTCATAACAAAAATAACTTTATTTCTAGCATGTGCCAAATATATATATATTATAGATATATTATATGTTTCTCACGAACATATACACTATAAGAGAAAATATTGTGCCAATAGTGTGTTTCGTCCTATTTTTTACAGTTATGTTGAATCTATGTCTGTGTATCATATCAATAACTGTGCTTCATATGTTTCTGCTGTAAGACTGATTTATTAGGCTCTAAAGCATCATTTTAGCAAAATTCATGGCCAAATGGCCCAAAACACCTTGTAAAGCAGTTTCCAAGTGGCGTACATGACAGCATATAACCACAAGGATTTTAATAATATACCGGATAAAATGGGATTATCGGTATTTAGAAGTACCTCACTAGGAGCTTTCTTCAAACATAATGAGACAAATTCTTTTAAAGGTCGAGAGAAATGCTCGTCCAACTGCATCAAAGAAAAGTTTACAATCATCCTACTTAGCAGCGAAGAGAATTTAATTACTTGCAGAAATTAAGATGGCGGTGAAACCTGAGGAGGATTTTCCCGTGGTATCATAAATAGTACCCTCATTGGATGCATATCTGCTAAAGGCGGTTCTCCTTTAGCAATTTCTATAGCAGTTATACCTAAGGACCAGATATCTGCCTGCCGCATGAAAATATATCAGAACCATTTCATTCTTTAATTAGGTTCTTTAAACAAATTGCACGCACACCTTTTCATTATATCCTTCTGAGTTCTGAATAACTTCAGGAGCCATCCAAAAAGGGGTTCCAACAAAAGTCTAAAAAAGGCTTAACTTGTAAGCAAACATTGATACATATCAAGTTTACTATGCTTGAAATAGATAAACACTACAAATACAAAGAAATACGAAAGCATAATAACAGTGAGAATGTTATTTTAAGAATTTGACATGGAGATTCAACAGAAGTAGAGATAGTTCGATAAAGGTGAAATAGACAAAAAAGGAAGAAAGTAAAAAGTATTTTAATATTAAACAGATAAACTACTGCAAGCAGATGGAAACAGTTTATATCCAGTTAGAAGTAGTTGCTAGCAGAGACTACGATCTTTTGAAGGCATGCATTCAGAGAACATAACTGGAATAGTGTACTATGAATTCTGTATTTGATATGAATCATTATCCTCGCAGATTATTAAATATGATGTTAGAAACAAAGCTATGATGGAAAAGGTAAACAAATACAGGAAAGATAACCAAAATTCAATGGTTTATAAAAATGCGAAGGAAAAACTGTTCAAATAATCACTTGACATTTATGTGCTCAAGGCAAACAAATATAAAAACCAAGATGGTTGCAATGAAAACAAGACCTCTAAAATGTCTAATAAAATTAAGTATGCCAAGTATGGTGTTTCTCAGACCAAAGTGCAGGCTGCTTTTGCCAACATTTAAGGAAATGACAAGATTTCAACAAAAAATGATTTGAGATGGCATATAAATCTGTTAAATAAAGTAGGAGGAAAAGCCAAATATAGGTAAATCATAGGAAGAAAGATGGGCAAAGGAAAAACATCTTTCTAGGAAGTCATTTAAAAAAAGAAAGTAGAATATATTTTATATCAAGTATAGATCTCAGAAGGAATTAATGCTCAAAGAAGGATTCATAAAGCTGATACAAATTAAAGAGCAAAGGGATGATTGCTCAACCTTAAAGGTATTTAGTATACTAGCAAACGGAATAACCACAAGGCAATAGGAAGAATATTTTGCTCATGCTTTCCTCCCTAAATATGATAATGGACATACTTCATAACTTCTCAAGGATAACCAGAGCTAATAAACTACCATCAAGCTGACTTACCATACCTCCAAGCAGTATTCATTAAGTTTTCCCTTAAAAGACGCCCAACAATAGGAAAATAAAAATGATTTAAGAAAGACAAAATATACCGAATATCCACAACAAAAAGGAAGTGGAACCTGAAATTTCTCTCCACTTCTTGAACAAGAGAAAAAGTAATCTTGACACAGCCATCCTTCAATCAAGATAATTCCTCAAACAGTACAAAATTTAATCCATAATGCAATGCAGATTGGTCTACAAATATGAAATGATATGCAATCTACTGAATTTTGTTGTCCGCATACATGCATATTAGACTTTCTGGAGAAATCCAGCCAACATTTCACTAAATAACAGAAAAAGTTCTTGAGGATAAGCTCAAATGGAAAAAATGTCATCATAAAGTTTACTTCTTTGTCCCATCATGCCATTCACGTACTTTACATGATGGTAAAGTTTAGAAGTCAATTATCTTCATCTCAAGTTCACATTTTTATCAATTAAACATGATTTAAAAAATCTTCCTAAACAATTAAACATGATTTAGAAACCTTCCTAAACAATTAAATATAGTTTAAGAAACCTTCAAAAATAATCAAACATATTTTAAAAAACATCCTTAAATAATATTCCCTCTCTTATTTAAGTTCAAATTGAAAATCTTTCTATAAATAATTCCCTCCTTATTCCTCCTAACATAATGAATCACAATTTTGTTGGGCCCCATAAGGGGGCCGAATTTTTCCTATTTTCTGCCCCTGGTTCTGCCCAGCCAGATGGCTAGTTCAGTCCATATTAGACCGGATGGCTGGGCTGGCCACCCCCTCCAATCGTATCACATTACTTATTGATAAGAAATTGTAAAAGCGATTTGGTGCATGTAAAACAAAATTTAGCCCAAATTAATTCTAATGGTTCATGTCTCAACAATAAGGGATAGAGATCCATCAAATTTTTTGACTCTGATATTTCTATGTCATGGAGTATAAAATAAAAGTAAGCAATACCTATCAACTGATTTAGAAGCTCCTGAGTCAATAATCCAAGATTTCTTATATCCCTAAGTACAAGTAAGAGCTTGAGAAAAGCTATCTTTTTGGGCAAAAAGATAAGAGGCGGAAGCTATGTTGGGAGTCATTAATTTGTATAGAAGATCTAATTACTCTTTATTCAATGAAATGTGCTAAATTTGCAAATGATATTCATCTTTAACATCTAGCTTGTCATGTAGTTTTTAATCATTTTCTCTTATGTGTTTGGTCTTTTTACAGACCTCGTGCCAAAGATTACCTCTTTTTCCATGCCTTAATCATATATCAAGTTTTCTCCAAAATTTTGAAGGCAAGAACGAGCCCTTTAGTTTAAAAAGAGTTCTTCGTGCATATAAGCATTATCATTCTTTTGCTTTCTTCTCTTTGAACCTCATTGAATACTTCAACTTTGGGTAATGGACGAATCCCCAAGATTTTTTCCACAAATTTCAACTAGATATTTGTTGAGGCCTGCAAGTGAATCATAAGTTCTTATTTTCTCCACAAATTTGATGTATTTATCCACGCACTCCTTGGGCCAATCATTTGGCTTAAATATGTCCAGTTCTTACCAAATCTGTATGAGTGCAATGAAGAATTCGGCAACGCTTATGCTTCCTTGCTTGAGATCATGAGTATGATCTCACAATCCACATAATTTAAAGGAATTTTCAAGATCTAAATACGTCATGTTGATTTTCTCACAATTTACTTGTGCAGTGGTGTGGATCAACTACAGGAATCTGTGTTTTTTCATAAAATAGATAAGCCAAGACACCACCAAGGCAGTATTAGCTTCCCTAGTTGGAAAAGAGGGATTACCCTCTTTAGGTTGAAGCATGGCAACATGTAGGTACCTAACAATTCAACTTTATTGAATCACCATTTGAACCGATCAAGATCATTAGAGGAAGTTCTACCCATTAAATTTATAAGATGTGGTTTGAAGTGGCAAGTGCACTATTAAGACACTCGAATTGATGGTGTGGCTTGTTAAGGGCAAAGAAAAAACCATCTTCTCTCCATCTTTGCTTGAACCTATTAGGGACCTCATTTAGGCTTCAATCATTTATTAGATTGAAATCTACTATGATAAGACTGATATGATATCATGTTAGAAAAAATAAGTAGAAGAGAAAAGAAAAAAAGAACATGCAATACTTCATTGCATCAACTGGCCAAAACTCATAACTATAAATAGTGTATAAAAGCGAAAAACAGTTAAGAAATTAGCTTATCCAAGCAAGAAAGAAAATCTGAATAATATATAAGGTTTCAATTTAAAAACTATTAAAAACAATTAATAGAGTCCTTGGGAATTAGACACCAATCAACCCCCACGCCAATAGTCTTCCATGCAGGTCCAAATCGCAAGCTCTCAAGAGAAATTTACTGTGAGAATTGCCATCCAAGAAGGATCCACCAGCTGCACATGATTACATAATCACACCAATAGGAATTCCATGTATGGCCCAAAAAACACTATCACTTAGTGCCATTTACATGCTAGATTTATATCTAGAGAAAACTCCAAAGTACAATAGAAAATAAATAGCACTTATTCTTTCCCTTTCACATGGGGGCAATAGCCGGCATTAAATGGAAATTTTATTAAAAATCAAATATAATTTCAGAATGTTTTACTCTAATATGAGAAATTGATAAAGGGAAAAAGACATTACTCTACATGCACAACTTGGAGCAATCCACATACACAACTTAGATCTCAAGAACACTTAATTTAATGTAAATAATTTGACTTATTCAATCATCAATCAATAATAATTAAAGGTCATAACATCCAACATTTTCATACAAACAATACTGAGAATGATGAGAATGAGGTGCTACTGAAATGATCAGGCAAGTCTGTGATCTAGATAATTATTGTAATCATATCATTGATGAGGATAACTACTTAAGTGTTGTTTAGAGAAACCATTATTCCCATAATAAGCCATGGAAGAGATTTGTTACCAAAGTTTAATAAATTAATGATAATATAATTTCATACGAGGCTCGATGCCACAAGCATGCGATCGCAAGAGTGTGACTATTAAAGTGAACTTAGCGAGAAGCTACAAGCTTGGGATGTGAAAGGAAGATTGAGGACAAGGGGTATAGTGGGATGCACGATGGGTGAAGCCGAAGGTAGTTCAGTACGATCTTAAGTGAGGGGTGTGACATAAAAGTGGGATTGCGGCTTGGCAAGAACATGCATAAGCAGGAGAGGTGCAAAATGCAGTGCACAAGAAAAGCGTGCAAGCAAGGTCCAGACTTGCTTTATGAGATCACAGGCATGCGATTCACAAACAAAATGCGTAAAGGGAGAGGGAAGATGCATGACTAGATTCACGCCAAGCGAGAAGATGTGTGAAAGTGACTGATGCAATCATACGCAAGAAAATGGGTGCAGTTTGTGTGATTAGGGCTAGAGGGATTGCGATTTCTGGAAAATATGATTTTTTTTTTTATCAAGGTTGGTGTGATTTTACAAGAGGTGGGTATAGGGATATGAAAATAACGATACAACACACAACAATTGATGGAAATTGGACTTATGTTTGGGAAGAAAAAAGGTTAGAATTTTTTAAATAAATCAAAAGACAATTTCAGGATATGTGCTCTGATATCAAAAAAAGATGAAGAGGTGGAAAGAAATAACTCAGTATAAATAACTTGGAGCGTTTGCATATACAACTTAGAGCATTCAATTGGATAACAATAATGTGCATCCATTCATCCATCAATCAATAATAACTGTTAAGTCATGGTTCTCTATTTAATGAAATAGGTTATAAGGATAAGGCTAACAAATTAAAAACAAATATAATCCAATCCATTCCTAACATGCACACAAATTTAAACATAAAATTAGAAATAAAAAGATTATTGAAAATAATACAATAAATAAAAAGAAAAATAATAGAAAATTTAGCCATAATTTCGTAGCCAGACAAAAGGTCATTGGAAATCAAAAGTTTCATAAGACAATGCTAGTTAACAATAGTAGAAAAAAAATCATGCAAAATTACACTGGATTAGCTTGCAATATTCAATTTAGATTACTCTTTAAAGTTGCTTTAAAAACTATAGTCCCTAAAGCTTTATTGTTCATTTCATCAACCTTATTTAACCCTGACCATCTATTTCTTAGCATAACCCTTCCCATCTTAATATGACCTCACACGCATCTTTATTAATCTCTCTCAACCACTATGACCTTCATTTGTTGCTTATGTTCATTGTGACGAAGATGGGCACTTCAGTCAAAACCATCTTTGCCCTGGGCTATTTTGGCTTTTTTGAATTATTCAGTTGCTTCTCCTTCTCCTTCGTTCTCTTCACCTTCATTTGCCTTGTTTTGATTTGCCTTCTTACCTCAGTAATGTCACCTTTCTATGCCTTTTGGTTAACCTTCATTTTATTGTATGCCTTCTAGATGGCCTTTTGTACAACCTTATTTTGGCAAAGTGTTCTCAGGATTTTTTTCTATGCTACTGAGACGTCATTTTATAGGGAGAACTTAGAAGGCAAGAAATGAAAAAACACTTCTACCAATCTCCCTCTCATCACTTCTTCAATCTATGAGCGCAATGAAGATCAAGTCAATTTCTTGAGTGTTGAATTTGGATCATTTGGACAGTGGCACCAATGAAAGTCGTCCATTCTTTTGTGTCCTTGCACCCACCAATATGAAAAAGGAAGACCACCAACACATTACACTATTCATAACACATTTTTCTCCATCAAGCCTTTGAGAGTCATCGCGTTATTTTCACTATTGGAGCATCAATAAAATAAATTTTGACTGCATTGAAATGTTATTTTTTGTGCCAATATCATAAATTGAATGTCAAAAGGATGCACGAATCAGTTGAAAAATCCGTGATGAAAAGCTATAATGTTAAACGCAAAGAAATCAAAAGGATTGTCGATGCAAATGATGTCAACGCCATAGTTTGCATTGCCACTGCTGCGGTTTCCTTGATTATTTGATATGGACATGGTTGGAATGAGATTTGAGGTTTGCCGATAGAAAATTTAGAAGGGGGCGGCTTAAATTAATGTGCCAAGGGAAGTTCCATGAATGGAAATTTTGCGAAGTCATTTTGTACGGTTCAAAAAAATTCCTCTTAATAAAACAATAGAGCTCCTATCAAATAATTCTTTAACCTCTGTTCCAAACTAATAAATCAACTTTCCTGATTATGTGAAACAACAGCTCCTAATTTGGAGCTAGTGTAAAGATTGGGACACCGTTTTATAATTTTTCTTCCCATTTTCACTTGGATGCTTCTTTCCTACATCCTTGTATGTAGTTCTCAGGTTATTCTTTGTGCGGATAAGACATTTTTCAAGATTTGGTTGGCCCTTATCTATCAAATCCTTGTACCCTTCATTCTTGCATGCAATATTTACTGCAACAAAGTGATTGATGGTTTGTCCATAAGAAATAGAATTTTGGTTCATCGCTTTTTGGTTGTTGTTCCCTTTCTTTTAGTAATGACTTCTTAAATATTTGTATGATAATAATGATTTTCTATCAACAGTTTTAGCGAACATTAAAAAAGCATGCTATCTAGGATCTCAATGGGCCATGCAATATTTTTAATGAGAAAACATTTTTATTGTAGTTCTTAGAATTTTGGTCATGCTGCGATGACATATGTTCATTAATCTTTGAAATTCTTGTAGCCTTCGCTTAGGTATATGGATCCATTACGTAGAAAGTATTTGATAGTTTGACCATGAGAAAGAAAATTTTGGCCCATCAATCACTTTTTATCATTTTCTTTCATTGTGTGATAGCTATAATTCATCATTAGTTTCTCCAAGAGCATATCCAAACTTTACTATAGTGTTATATTAGTGCAAGATTTCCCTCATGATTACCAAAAACTTACTTTTTGTAATGGTAAAAAGCTAAAAGTGAGATATCCTAAGAAGTTAGATGAAAAATACCATAGTTTTAAAGGCTATAAGATTATTTTCTATTTTCTTCTCTTTTTTATTAAAAAAAATCGTTCTCTGATATTTTTGACAGATAATGCTCTCTGTCTCAGGTGATCTCCCTTGTTATACTTTGATTGGTGTTGATTCGGCCTGCTTATTGTATCTGCAAATAAAAACATGCAAACACATCTTCCTTGTGCTGGAGAAGGATTGTCATAATGCATTTAATTTCTCTTTGGAGTGAGGGGTATCTTTTTGTCTGTCATTTTTCTTGAAATAAAAAAGAGATGAAATAACAAGAAACATAAGTGTGGCTAAGAAAAGCGCATGCAATCCACAACATAGAGATACGAGTATTTCTAGCTATTCATAGAGTATGTTTGGAATATATATATATCACATCAAAAGTCCTGTCAAAGGTCACACAAATGTATTAGCTTGCATAAATCTTGTAGCGAATAAATAGATTATAATTTATAGCATGACAACTCGAAATTATTTACCGTTATAGGGTTGTTTGGTTGAATAGTTTTAAAATGCATGCATCCATTTTCAAAATGCAGAGTAATTGGACATACATCTTAGGAATGTAGAACTTTTTTGTTGCTCTCTCGGGTAGGTCACCAATGATGGTGGGGTGGCTAAAGAAGGTCGTTGGTGACAGGAGAGCTTAAGGGATGATATCATCAAGAAGAGATGAGACTAAGTGCGACGGTGGCAGAAGCGGGATTTGGATGAGTGTGATGAGTCTAAGTGCAACAGCTAGATATGTGATGGGGTAGGGTATGATAGGGTTGAGTGCACGGCAACAGAAGCTGCACAAGGGAGGTTTAGGAAGTCGCTGGCATTGAAGACAACCTTAAGCAATGAGAGGACTCGGGAAAGAAAGCAACAACATTTTGAAAATTCGTCCATCTTCAAATGCAGGAAAAATGGTTGTTTAGGGCATTCCTAATACGTAATAACTTTATATTTTTTTTGCTTTAGACCTAACACCAAAAAATTTTTAAAATGAAGGTAAGCATAAAATAGTACACTCCCAATGTTTCCAACCCCTAAGAGAAAAGTTTTAAGAAGTTTCGCATTGAAAGGACAAAGTTATAGATTTCAAGGGGTAAAATATTAAACTTAAATGAAGCCAAAGCCCACAGTTGAGAAATTAAAGGATCATATCAACTAAACCATAGAATAAAGTACACAAAATCATGCATAAAGATCCAAAATAATTGGGACATAACTAGAAAATATGGGTATGTAATCAAGTATATAAGCCTATAATAACACTAAAGATGCACCCCAATAAAATAAAATAAAATAACAATAGCCTAAGAAACAATAAACTAACACTAGTTTTTGAAAGAAAAGTGTCACCTTCCGCCTAGAAATTGTCTTTGTTAACTGTGCAGAAACACCAAAGTCTGCCACCTAAGACAAACAATCAGGTGAGTAAATGGGCTGACAATAAACATTTCAATTCCTGTTGAACGCTTTATATCGTATGAGCAAATAATGGCTTCACATACCTTAACATCTCCACTTTCGGTCAACAGAATATTTGCAGCTGCCAAAATAACAAGTTGATTTACATATGATATTTGGGGCGCAATTTAGGAATTTAAGCAAAATAGATATCATAAGAGCTGCATGGTTTAATTTATTGTGCACAAGATGCATACAAGTTCGTTTGGTAAATAATGGACAAAATATCTAGGAAAAAGAATTTAGGAAGTTACCTTTAATATCTCTGTGAATTTTTCCTTCACTGTGAAGGTATTCAATTGCATGCAGCAGGTCTCGCAGAATGCATGCAATTGACATTTCATCCAGTGGAGGACCAGTCCGAAGCTACAGGAGCAAAAGTACAGCGAAAAACTAAGCAACATTGAATATCTTAATAACAGGATTTCCAGATAGTATAAGAAGAAGGTAAGAAAATTCTAGAACCAAATGGTTTGCGTTTACACTTAAAACACAGAAATCAAAAATATCCTTCACAAATATGCTAATTCAAAACTTAAGCTTTTTTTAATATGTAGAAAATACTTGAATTGCAACCTTTTTAGGAGATGAGCTCTACCTAATAAAATTTGATTTTTCAAAAAAATTTACCATTAAATACCACGAATACAAATACCAAGTTATTTATTTTCTAAAACCACACAGTTTATTATAGCTTTTATCATTTGTTTAACCACTGAGTGTAAGTTTCTTTATTAAGTGATACGTGATCTTAGTGAGATTTGCATGAGTTTCGTTGGCAAGTTCCAAGAAACTTTTTACAATTATTTATAACAAACATGCTAACTATATCTTTACTTCAATAAATAATACAATAAAAGGTGTAAGAAAATTATTTAGCAAACCACTAAGACTACTAAAAAAATCATATCTACATATTTTTCCTTCTTTTGTTGGTTATCTACATAGTAAGTTGGAACGTAATAATATAATAGGTATATTTATATATAACTAATTTATTATAATAAGTAGCAAGATGTAATTTAAATTTAATATATAAATTAAAACAATTAAAATAAAAAAATACAATAGAAATTATTATAAATTTAAAATAGTATCTATAGCAGTTATGATTAAATCATGAATTATAAAAGTTGAAATGCATCTTTTTTAGTTTTATTTTCATTATAAAAAAAAGCATCAAAAAAATGACTTATGTTTACAAATAGCATTCATAAAATCAAAGATTGTATATATATTGCAAACCCAATGGTTAGGAATTTACTGATGTAACAGAGATTTAAACTCAAGACCTTAGCAACAACTTCCAAAGGCATTTACCAATTGAACTACTATGGTTCTTATTTTCATGTAAATAATGCATATGTTATGCAAATACTTTTAAAATTCATTAGGGTTATACTTAATAGAAAGTTCAATAAGATCTATCGACTTTCTAGGTAGAAAACTGATATTTAATAAATGAATTATATGCAAATATAATCATAAGTAATATCAAATCCCAATCATATGCTCTTTAATTAGACATCTCAATATAGCATCAAAACTCTTCTTGAGTACCTATGTTTGCCCATCAATTTGTGGGTGACAAGCAATTGATAATTTATTTGAGTTTTCATCTTTTTCTAAAGTGTTTTCCAAAAATTACAAGTGAATTTTACATTTCTAACTCACATAATGATTTTAGGTAATCCACGCAAGTTAACCACTCCACTGAAATACAAATTAGCAATATGATCAATATCATTAATTTTATGACATAAAATGAAACTCATTTAAGAAAAATGATTTACCACTACAAAAAAAAAAAAAAGCATGCTTCCATAAAGTACGGAGTAAGCCTAATGTAAAATCCATGCTAACATCCTCCCAAAGCTTATATGGAATAGATAAGGATGAGTAAACCCCAATGTTATGTATTTTTTTCTTTAGTTTATTGACAACTTCTGCAATGTGAAACTATGTCTGTTACATTTCTTTTTTATGCAAAGTCAATAATATCTATTCTCAGCCATGGCCATAGTCTTATCCCTACCAAAAAGCCCTGCATCACCCCTAGCGTGCAAATTTTAAGATTAAAAAACCCTCAAAGATGAATAAAAAATTTAAAGACATGTACCCTTAAATAAATAACTATCTTTTGATAAAAAAATCTTTGTTAAGCACAAATGACATACCATTTAGATATTGATATATTGGACTAAAATCTTTACAAATAACATTTTTTGTATACGATCAAAACCAAGCATCTTAAAAATAACAACAATCTATACTTAAAGCATACTCCTATAAAAATACAATCCATTTTGTAAGCCTAAATTCTTTTGTGAAATTAAATATTTAAAAGGTTTATTACCATAATAAAGAATAAATTCTTTAGAAAATAAGTAATGACTCCAATAACTTAGTGCTTGCACAACAACATAGAATTCTCTATCATAATAAAAATATTTATGCACGGCCTCGTTCAATTTCTTAAAAGCAATTAGACTCCTTCATTGACTTAAAACTCCACAAAAATATATGCCAGCTGCATCACAAGAAACAGTAAACACTTTGTTAAAACCAGGCAATTTAAGCACATGTTAAGCAGATGCACAATCAATAGATTTGTACAATTCAAATCTTCTTTTTTTAAGACAAGTCGTAATTGTTGGCCTTACAATACTAAATCCCTTTTTAGCCAACTTTATAAAGTAGTCAAACCGCCTTTGCATTCTCCAAAACTATAAAAATTCAAATGATTAGATGAACCTACCAAATCAGCAACAGAACCACCTGCCATGTACTCCATAACTATCCAAAGTTTGGTTTGATGGAGATAAGAGCCATAGTAGTCAGTTATGTATGGAGAGCGGCATTGTGACAAAACTGAAATTTCCTG
This sequence comes from Dendrobium chrysotoxum, assembly GCA_019925795.1. NCBI lineage: Eukaryota > Viridiplantae > Streptophyta > Magnoliopsida > Asparagales > Orchidaceae > Dendrobium > Dendrobium chrysotoxum. The sequence goes on from CM034307.1 coordinate 63,900,627, forward strand.
GCAGCATAAAAACATATATTCAGATGATTACTCCATAATTGAATATGCCTAAAAAAATATTTTTCCTCGTGCAATACCTTTTGAATGTCTTCAATATCATCCTCTCTGAAATAGAAGACTAGATGTTAGTAATTTTGCATGGTAAATGATTAAATTATCAAAAATTACCAATAAATTCAAATCCTATAGAGATGATACTTAACCTAAATAGGGTCAACAAGTAAAATAATTACAATCTTTCACAAAATCTGCATACATAGGAGCTCAAAATGAATCAACACTTCACCGAACGAGGCAACAACAACAACATCAAGCCTTTATCCCACTACGTGGGGTTGGCTATATGAATCATTTTTCTCTATTGCGTCCTATTTCGAGTCCAATCATAATTTAAACATTCAATCAAGCAGTCAAATAGCATGGCATGAACAAATATATTGAAATTTCTATATAATCGACTATCTACGGTGCAAAGAAAAAAAATATATCTTGAGATGAAAAAAGAAAAGCAATGGAGTTGACAGCAAGTAGAAAACATTAAGTAATGACTTAGAGAATGCTTGTCACTACATTAATATATTATTTTAAAGCAAAGGAGGTCAAACAAAAAGGATGAGACAATGAAAGTACAAGAGGATCATGAAATTTCCTTCCAACTAGAAGAAGTTTCTATCTCTACCATGAATAATACGTAAGCTGATTATCCCAAACAAGAAACACTCAACACATCAACTGTCATGAAGCCAAACATCCAAGCTTCTACCTCTAATAAAGCAAAGAAGCATGACATAAGAAGGCACTTATGCCCTTCTCTAGAGGATTGCATGCAACAAATGAAGGCACAAATTGATATCTAATGCTTGCTTAGGCAAATTCCCCAAAACAAAAAAGTAAGATTACCACGTGTCGACCTTTCTACTCCCGCAATCCATCTCAATTTCAACCCAGAACAAGTTAAGAAGCATCATCTTGAGAATACTTGTCGTGAGGTCTCACTAACATACGACCACATCCTCCACCACAACCATGAGGTAATGCCAAATCAAACACTGCCGGTTCACCCCATTTGTTCCCAAGTGCAAGAGAAAGTTAAAAACATTCCTCTTCCTAGAAATAAAGATTTTCCACATAATCACCTATAGGATGAACTACAATGTCTCAAGTGAGAAGAAATCCCCTTGGGGGGAAGGGAGAGAGGGAGCATAAAAACCAACTTCTCCAATAAGACCTTTGTAAAGCTTCACCATTCTCAGCTACCATACTAGGCTACCAAATCCCTCTAAGATTCAAGATGATCATATGGAAACTTATGATAGTTCCATAAATTCTCATGAGCACAATGACCAATATTAGATGATCATGCATATCCAACATTCGACATGCTCGTTAACCAAATATTCTCCATCACACTCAAGGAACAAGCCCGAAAATTATTTTATTTCTTTTATATAGAACAATTAACATAATTGTTGAATTGACTAGGCTCTTCAACAACTACTTCATCATCAATAGAAAAATTATCACAAATTACTCTTACTTATCAAACATACACCAAAATGAAGACAAGTCTCTAAAAGGCTACTTCACAAGGTTTTCATGTGAACTCAATAAATTCAATAGGCAACCAAGAACTCCACCACCTAGAGAGCTTCACCCAAGGCCATTTTACTAGTCCTTGATGCAAGACATAGCCCAAACCTACCCAAACTTGTTTATTACATCAATTCCCAAATCAACATTGATGAAGCCATCGATGCACACCTCCAAAGGACCTCCTAACTGCCAAATAAAAGGAATAACCAACAAGAAAGGTTGGATCAATGCTCTAATAAGCATCATAGGAATCGGCACATAACAAATAGCCCTCCTCCAAGGAACAATTAACAATAACATAAGCTAGGTCATAAACGTCAGGTTTTTCTATGGTTGTGTGTGTGTGTGCAGAAACCAAGTGATTGCTATGAACATCATGCCCTAAAGATCTCTACTAATTACAAATTATTTCTAGCATGCAGCAACTTCTACAAAATTCATATTTCATTTAGTAGGTATTGATAAAATGTGACTAAGAGCTTTGGGGGTCTCACTAGTTAGAGGAGTTTAACATCAAGCTTTCATGTAGCAATCAATTCAACACATGAACGCTCTTTTTTTGTAACTCTATCCAAATAGATTATGGTACTTCAATAACTTTGGTCAAACTGAGTTGAAGCATCCTAAAGATTTCTATTTATTCCAACTCATTTATGGCATGCAACAACTTCTAAAAATTTCACATATGATTTAGAAAGGATTGATATAATGTGAATAAGTGCTTTAGGCTTGTGTTAATCAGTAATGAGAGTACTTTAATATCAGATTGCATATAAGAGTAAATTTGATAAATTAGTGCTCTCCTTAGTAATTCTATGTAAAGAGATTATGGTACTTATATAGCATTGGTCAAAGTGGTTTAAAGCATCTGAACATTTTTAACTTAAGTTTGTCGATAATTCCTACCTACTTTACTGAAAGACACCTCTACATTTTAGCATGAAAGTCTGGCCAAGGGACCACCACAATAGATTTGAAAGTTTAAAATTGTCAAATCAAGAAAAAATGCCAAAAATATCTGTCGTTGCAAGAATAAAAAATAGAAAACAATTAAAATTGACCTGAAGAAAATTGACTTCAATCAATGACTAATAATATTGATACCATTGCAAAACATTTCTTCTGACTGACAGAGCATAGTTATTAGTATTTTCAATATTATATTTTATGTCGTTCAACTACTTTTCTAGCATTTACAATTAGATCAACTACTCACTGAAAGTGCCTCTCCTAATGAAAAACCACTGTAGTTAATTGGGAGAGTTTATGTATTAAAATTTGATCAATAATTCTGTAGTTGATTTTTATTGTAAGAAAAGAACTTATACACATTAGATGGGATGTGACTTCGTGGCCTTTGTCACTTTAGTCAACCCAGGTCGATTGTATTATCATATACTCTTAACACTGAATCATTGCCTAACTAAAATGATACTGGTTATGTGTTGCTCCACTGACTTAATGCCAACAGTTGTTACTAGCATTCTCCCTTGACATTAAATCATGATAATGTGATGGCTTCTTTCTTTGCTTGCTTGTGCCATTGGCGCACATGCATCCTAACTTATGATCACAATAAGATTCAAAGCATAATCTTGAAAGAATCAATTTGATCAAAAAAAAGAAGAAAGGCAACAACCGAAAAGCATAATCAAAAACCCAATGGCATAAATATTAATGGAAGCATTATCCCCATTATAGGAAAATATTCTCATTCCAAAAATAAAACAGTCATTAAAAGTTACAATTGTTGGTAAATGATTGAGCTAAAATGGTTATTGAAAAGAGGCACTTACGCTTCTTCCAGATCAATAACTTTGATAGCAACTTCTTTATTGAGCTCCTTGTCAAAACTGTAATGTAAGCAAATCGTCAAAAATTTTACATTTAGAAGAGTAGGTGCCAAATATAACATTATAAGCGAGTGTTTTCAGTTACTCAAATCTACAAAAAGCCAGACTCCACATCCACTATACAAAGAGTACTTCCTAATTTCCTATTTATTATAGGGATGATAGAAAATATAATAAACCTAAATTATGGTAGCTATACAAATGAAAATCTAACAATCCACTAATTAGCATTCAATATATTAAAAATTAGTCCTTTTAGCAATGTCTAAGATCCTGTGAAACAACCCTAATACTCTAAATAACCATATCCACGTATGAAACCTCATTTGCTTATTATGCATTTCTTAAGTATTTATCTCATATTTATCAAAATGTGATCCTCCAATAAAAATTATCTCAATTTCCCCTAAACAAAATGGTAGTTGTACGAAAGCTCCAATTATCTACAGACTTAAAATTGGTAATCTATGGATTCTTTTAAAAAAATAATGAATCTTCAATAGGACAAAGGTGAAATTATTTTTTCTAATGATAGATACAAAATACTAGAGTAAATGCAATTAAGATTGATATCCCAGTAGTCTTTATGCATATGAAAATGATTGATTCCCGTACATGTTATAAATTTCTATAAATAGAGGCAATAGCCCAAGAATTTCATCTACGAGGCCTAAACACTCATTATACTTCAAATCCTAAATCAATATTCTCATAAATTTTGATATCACTTTCTCAAGAAAAGATAATCCACTTTTAAATGGCATCCACCATATTCAGAAATTTAAAGCCATATGGATTTGGTCAAACAAGATGCCCAAATTTCAGCAAGCAATTAAAATACTAATGTGGACAAATAGGAAAAATGAAGCTCTATGCATACCAAGTAAGAAAAGGATTAATTTTAGGCATTCAGGCATCACCAGAAACATATTGGTTACAGAAAAATAAATATTTCAAATACAGGATCATACATGCATGTCCATGTATTCTAACAGCTTGCAATAGATTATGTACTCCAAATGGAATGAATTTAAATTATTTTATTTGGTTTTGGTTGATAAGTTAAGACACTAATAATATCCAAAATTTATGAACTTTAAAACTTTACTCTCTGGTTGTTTTCCGTTATCCGGCTTTAAAACAATAACTGAAAGTGAAATCTTATGTTTCAACCTTCTTCACAATAATGTAAGCAAAAAACAATCCACAACAAGTAACAAATTCTAACAGTAAAAAATTACTCAAGATCTTATCCAACTATCCCCCACCAAAATCTCAAAAACTTAATATCAATTCCAGTAAAATCAATTGCCCTCCCCAAACAGTCTCAAGTCCAAATTTAATTGCATCAACATAACTCATCTTCCTTTGTACAAACAGTCCAAGTTCACTTGTATGTAATAAACAGAATCACCATAGCCTTCATACAACAAGTGGAACTTTAAAATAGAAGAACAAGCTACGACTACAGAAAAGTTGGAGAGAGAGAGAGAAAGCGTGCTACAGGCAACGACAAAATTACAATAAAGATAAAGATTTATCACCAATTCCAAATATGATCTATATCCTCACAGAGAACAAAACTCATCTAAAATCTGCATTTAAATAGAAATGCAAAAGGGCAAAGGCCAAAAAAGAAAACTTCTTTGTTCCCATTGTACATTGCCGCTATATTTAGTGTAAGAAATTGATATCACCAATAAAATCAGACAAACAGCAAACAAGCCACCTGACATGATCAACAAAAGAAAAGCAGAATCCATTTCCAATTAAGCAACACTTACCCTTTGAAAACATCTCCGAAGGAACCCTTCCCGATCAGCTCTAAATCGCTAAACCTCGCCTCGATGGCAGCGACCAAAGCTGACGAATCCGACATCTTTATTCCTTGAAACCCAGAGGAAGACGGCAAATAAAACCCACTTCAAAATCCGACCTTTAAGGCAGAGCCAATGCCACCAATCCCACTTGATTTAAACCCGCCGGCAGAAACCTTAGAGGCGGCAAGGCCACATGGAAGAGCTCGCCACCGTAACTTGGACGTAAAGGCAAGGAAATGAACGGATCGATCGTGAGGAGATACAACAAATCGCTGTCGCTAGAATGAAATAGAGGACTAAACGGGTTTCGAGGGTTTTGCTGTCACCAGAGAAGAGCAGCCGAGGTCGATCTCATATGGATGGCGATGGACATGTGAATCTTTCTTCGCTTAGAGGGATGACAGAGTGCATCCGATGAATGAAATGAAGACATTTGAGTTTCAAGGTGTTGGAACTGAGAATACTTGCGGAATAATATTACCTTTTTCTTAAGAATTTTTTTTTCATGTTTTTTGTGAATTTAAAAAATATTTTAATTAATTTCATAAGATGAGGTTTGTTAATTTTTAAGAAAATTTGCATGAAAATATTTTTTATTTTGCATTTTAAGTTAAAATTTTTATGATGTATTTTGAAAAAAATTTGTCGGAAGATTTCATCACAAATAAAAATTATATGAATTTGACATAGGGGCCTCTAAGAAAAATTATTTTATAGAAAAAAATATAATTATATATACATAAAATTTGGCATATATCATAGAACTCTGATAATAGGTCCTACTTCTATTTAAAAAAATAATAATTAATAATTTAACATGAATAAGAAAATCTAAAGCACATAAAACTAAATAGAACATTAGGTTAAAATTAATTTTTGATATATAGACATAAGAGGATTTATAGATAGTTTATTCTTTATATATATGAGGTCAAGTAATCGCTTTGTGAACCTTAGCAAGTGTATCTATCTTGTTATTTTTATAATATAAAATTATAACCAAAGTCCACTAAGAATAACACACAAGAGCTTCATAAATTGTGTGGTATGAGAGGAGCTTGGACTTCAAAACCTTAGAGGTCCCGACGACTTGATTGATAATTGGTTGGTGATAGCTAAAGACTTTCAATAGATGCCCATCTAGAAAATCAACTCTAGGCATGTTATTAGAACATCGTATCTTGCCTCATTGTTAGAGTGTGATTCTAAGAAAGTTATAAGAGCAATGAAATGTCCTACCCTGGAGTGTCATAAAAATAAGGTCTAAGAAAGACTATCCTAACATTGAAGAGATGATGTGAACTTATTGCCTTTATAGAGGTCAACCCATGAAAGTATAATTCTCAAGTAGGAAACTCCTAACCCTTGACGCTCAAGACTTGCTTATAATGTGTTTATCAATGAATGGTGAATCAACGAGAATGGGATGGGCTTCTAAAAAGACAGCCAAAGGTTGTCCTTTGACAGCCCACAGAGAAATGACGGTAATGTCAAATTAAAGTGGGACCTTAAAGCGATGAGTCAAGAGACCTAACAAAGTTGGGTGAGTCATTAAGTAATTGAGTGGATTTACTTTAGAGACAAGATTAATCTTGTGCAAGGGAATTTAATGATGAATCTTTTGCACATTAAAGATAGGCACAATACAATGCTTTTCAATGATCGAGTGCTTAATCTCAATTGGAATGAGGCATCATGTAAGATAATATATAAAGTATTATTTTTGCCTTAACAATTGTGTTAATCTAAGAATATGTCAAAAGATTCATCGAGAGTGATTTTATAGATAATTAGAGGCTTTCCCAAATTGAGTTAGCCAATTCATCTAGGGGCATTAGGCAGTGCTTGATGTTACTGAGGGCCTCCTAGTGATGTTGATGCCACCAAAAAGAATTTTCTTTCTTCATGATTATTATGAATGGTTGTTATATATCAATAATGTTCAACATAAATTATTGTAGGAAGATATATATGCTCTAGAAAGATCATAACTACGTGAGACTTCTCAATGGCTGTGTGTTTAAGTTAGCCTTGATTTGAAGGGCAAATATTGATGTTATGATGGCAAGCAATAAATCCAAAGAACTTGTAGGTTGACACTCTGAAAGGCACATTTCAAGGGGTTTTTGACATGAGATAATATTGGGGTAAACACTCAAATATAATCAATAACATGAAGGTGATTTTTCCTAACCATGCTCTTGATGATGAGTTGTTAACAAAGCCCTAAACTTGATGATGGATGAGCTCATCAATAATGGGTCATTTCATGCCAATAGGTAGCCCCAACATTCTTAAGGCTAAAAGACATCACCTTATACTAATATATATTACTAAAAATGTGAATTGAAATGAACTAGTCATCTTTAAGGGCCATCTAAATTTAATTATATATAGATAATCAATATAGATATTGATGTATATATTTCTTTATATGATTTATAGCATATTATTCTCTTTTATCTTGTATTGATTTTAGTTACTTGCTGGGCAATGTGCTCATTACGTGGTTTTATATATTTTCAGGAAAGGGTAAGGATCCTTTGATATGAGGCTCCAGATAAAATAAAAATGTAATCATATTTCTTTCTGATGTTCATTAGTAAGCTCTAGTTAAATGGTTAAAATGAAAGATAAATATAATTATTCCAATATGGATTCTAGAGTATGATGGTAAAGGTCAGGGTTCCCCTCAAATCGGTGATATAATGAGAGCCTTTTATATGGTAAGGGAAGAAAAATTTTGTAGGCGGGCTAAGATAATATAGTTTATTATGAACATTTAATCATTGGTATGGTCATTTGGCTGAACTTAAAGAGGATGTATTAGATCATCCTTTAGTGTAGCAAGGCTCTTATCATTGTTACTGGTTGCCTTAGTCATACATGGTGGAAGATATTTACCACAATACAAATTTTCTTTATGGACTATGTTAGCCTCATAACTTGTTATACCATAATTCTTAAGAGAGGTGGCTAGGTCGGCCTCCAATTTTTATTACGAGTCAACTGAAGATGGTCAAGGTATTTCATCAGGTTGACCATCACTCCTAAAAAAATATATGCCATTAAGAAACTTATAAGATGGCTCATTTTCTTCTAAAGAAGAATTGAAAGCAAACAACTCATAATCATAGAAATCAATATGTGAAGACATATTCAAAATGGAAGATATGGGATAAACAAACTTATTATTCATTAATAATGTTGAAGATAATGGGAAGTTCTTTTACATAGGAGATGTGACGAGTCCACTCTTTTCTTTGGAGTTTATAATATTACATTTTTGTAATAAGTTTACAAGAAGAAACAATTATAAACTCTTGTTGGACAAGAGCTAAAATTGACACTTAAACTGGAATCATTGGAGCTATTTGATAGTAAAAGGGAGTATCATTTATTTATTCACCTTTTTCTTGGTGAGGCCTTCTCTCATAAAGTAAATACATTGAATCGCTTATCCAACCATCTTCGTAGGGTCTTGGAGATGACTAATTTACATTAATCATTATAGCTAGGAGGAGATGAACTAATCCTAACAGGTGTATAGAACTTTGATACCATATGCATTGTCCATTCTTAGAGTGGTCAAGGTCATCATTTGGTATCCAAAAGGTTGCTTCAAAGTAAAACTTTCAGCCAAAACCTTGCAATCCTTAATGATAGGGCATCCAAAGCAACAATGAAAAAAACTATAATGAGGGTGATTTATCTTGTTGGCCTCCTATTTTCTCCTACTATAAGGGAGCTTGATCACACTGCTCTTCATAGGACTATTGAAGCTCTTATAAATCCGTTCACATTAAAAGAAGTATAACTTGTAGAGTCATTCTTTTATGATGTTCCTCTTATCCTCGCTCTCATATTGTATGGTTTATTTTAGACCAAGTGATGGGTTCTTTCCCTTGTCTTCGGGGTGAAGGAACTCAATCAGGTTGTTCTTTAGAGTTACCCTAAGCAACTTATATTTTGATAAAGAGATGGAAGGTAGTGGTGGAGGGTTGACTTGCTAGGAGTGGACCTTGGCTATTTTGGATAAAGAGTGGAGGCTAAGGCTAAACATATATAGAAAATTAATTGGTGGAGAGTGAAGATAACAACATCATGAACTATGAAAAAAATTACAAGCTTCATTCATAATTAAAATAAAATATAAATATTATTTTATGAGCAACTCATCAAAGTTCCCACAAGAGAGAGTCACCTAGCCCCACATCTAAAAAAATGCCCAAGGCATTCTACATCTAACCCAAGTTTATTTTCTATTAAAATGCTACCACATATTTGTAGCTATTACAAAATAACTATAAGAATAAAATAACTTAATAATTTCCTTTATGGAGTCAATCATATCCTCTTTAAATTTGAATATAAAATTTGACTCCAATAATGCTTAATTGGTATAACTCTTATTTTGTTTAAATATTATTTTAAGTGACAAAGTATTGTTTAATTCAAAATTTAAAATTATCTCTAATAATATATCATTTTAAGCATTGCTTTGAACAAGAGAGTGTTATTTAATTTGAAATTTAAATTTAAAGTTTCCTCGATTAATATTTTATTGACATAAATCTATAATTTAAGCCTTAATATAAAGGAAAGAGTGTTGTTTAATTTAAAATTTAAACATTAAGCCAAACACTTCCTTCATTTGAATTATAAACTATTTATTGCTTCATGAAGCCAAACAATTACATGGAGAGATAGAAGAGGCCCTTTTAGTAGAAATTCTCATGCTTGAAAGTATCCTTCGAATAGGGGGAGGCATTAACTTTTGTGTATAATTGAGAAAATACAGAATTTCGTGGAATTTCTCTTACAAGGCTTTGCCATACTTAGATTTCTCAGTTATTTTCTTCATATATATGTGATGCCTTAAAACTTGCACACTTGCTCTATATCAACAATACCATCTTAAGAACTCTCAAAATTTTAATGGTGTATTGATGTGGTGCTTTGATTATTAAACACCTTGGTGATAATTAAAAGGGATTTATGATTCTCTTTATTGAAAAAAAATCAATATAGAAAAAAATGCAATTAAAGAAATAAAAAATGGGATGGATACTACTTTTTTTTCACAAAAAAGGGAAAATAATTTGATCTAATAATATTTCAAAAAGGGTTATTTCTTGTCAACAAACCATGGACTAACACAAGAAGGTACTAACCCTTAACTTCTTGAAAAGGAGATTAGAAAAAAATGAAATTGTAGATAAAAAAGAAATAAATAAGGGGAAACGCGGTTGGTGCTTCTTCTTTATTGCAAGAAAGAAAAATTTTAAATTTATAACCTCTAAAAAAAGGTTAGTCCAGGTTACCAAATTAGTGCGTAACAAAAAATCACCAAACCCTTAATCCATGAAGAAGAGATTATTCAAAAAAATAATAAATTTTTTTCTTGCCAAAAACAAAAGGAAGTTGTAAAGGTGATAAAACTAAAATAAGAGAGAGTTATTGAAAATAGGAAGGAAGCTAGCAAGCTATTCACACATCCAATGAAATAGATATACTTTAACGTTGTTGTGAAAATGATAAATGAATTGAAAGTGATGGTGGTGATGAGAATAAAATCTAACCTAAATCTTTTAATGGATGAGGATTATGGTAATCCAATCATATTATTGAGTGAAAAAAAATGTTGTGATATCAAAATGATAAAGGCTAGAAGATGGTGATGAATGAAGACATACTATGAGTGGATCTTAGGCATAATGGTATAAAGAGTGGAGGTCAGGCATAGACATGGAAGAAATAGTTTGGAGGGTGGAGATACATCATGGACTAGAAAAAATGAATTGCAACATGGAAGGAAAATTGCATGCCCATTTGTGAATGAAATAAAATATTTCATGAGCAACTCATAGAAGTTCTAATATGAGAGAGCCAACTAGCCCTACCACTAAGAACATCCTAGGCATTCTATATTATAAAATCCAATCTTATTCCTATTATAGCAATATCACATATTTATAGCCACTATATGATAATTATGAGAATAATTTACTTCAATAAACTATATTATGGGGTCAACTATATCCCCATTAAATTTAAATTTTAAAATTACCTCCAATAATATTTTATCAGTATAAACCCACATTAATTTTAAGCCTTACTCCAATGAAGAGTGTGTTGTTTAAGTTGATATTTTAATTTACCTCCAATGATACTTCATTGGTATACAACCTTTTTTATTTAAACTTTATTTTTAGCTATAGAGTATTGTTTAGTTTGAAAATTGAAATAACCTCTAATTGGCATAACTCCTCATTAATTTAAGTATTACTTTAAGGGAGAGAGTGTTACACAAATTGAAATTTAAAATTGCGTCATTTGTGAACTCTCCGTTATTCAAGCAATAACTTCATCCATTTGAATTTTAAACCAATTAATGCCTCATAATGCACCACTAATTAAGGAGAAGAGAGGAGAAATCCCCTGGCAAAAATTCTCATGTTTGGGAATGTTATTCTAAAGGAAGGGAGGCACAACTTTTAGTGGAGGAAAAAGAAAATGATTAATTTCTTAGAATTTCTCTTGTAAGGCTCATCCATGCTTGATTTTTTCACTTCACATTTTCATACATATGATGTCTTGAAACTTACATTTTTGTTCTATATAAGATTTGTAGGTGGAGGAAGAAGATTTGCTTGATTTTGAAACTTCCTTGATTGGGGAGTACTCAAGATAACTTTCGAGTTGCAAGCTCTCTCTTAGCAATACTAATCCTTTATTCACATTTTTCAAAGAAATTGAATTTCACATATGAATTGTCAAGTGTTATTATTTATAACGCCATTCAACTAAAAGATTTTTAAATCATCAAAGGTCGTACTTTAACCAAATTGATCTACACATTTCAATCAGGAGATGCTTAATTTTTTCCTTAGTCAAAGCTATAAAATTTGGTGGGACTTATAGTTTTCATGCTACTAATTTAATTGCAGGATTCTTTGTTCTTATTGTGGTGATATATACGTCAATTGCCTAAGATTTTCTTGTGGTATTTTTGAGAAGAAGTTTTGTTGCTACTCTTGTGTTGAGGATGGGATTAAGATTAGAGAAATTATGTTCATTTTTATGCTCTCCTTTTTAGGATTAACAAAGACTTATTGGGGAGTGTGAATTCAGTTGTCCCCGAGCTAGTTATTGAAGACATAATATTTCTTGATTAGGCGGCTAGCCACTCAGTGATAAGGATAGTAGTTTAGATTATTAATATAACTAATTTGATATGACCTTTTGTACTTTTAGAGTTGTAAGCCAACCTTCGATGCTTGCTTTGAGTTTTAAGACTTTGTCACTCCTAAAGGAATATTCTTTATTCATCTTGTCCTAAATGGAAGGATGTACCTTATGATTGTTCTGCCGTAAACTAGTTTTGTTGCTTGGGAAAAGGAGTTGCTTCCCACTTACCTTTACTAACATCATAGTTATGAGAAACATGCTCTTCACATTTTCTTCTCTTACAATCATTATATTGCTTGGGCATTTTTATAACAGAATTTGAGTAAGTTTAGATAGTTTAAGTCATTAAACTTCATAACTCAATCTATCATCTCTTTGAACTAGATGATGGTCACCATGCAAAGATACAAGACCATCTTATTATTGATAATGCTGAACAATACTTGCATTATGGGTTGCTCCTTGAGTTCTGACATTGTATGCTCACATTTTGCTAGCTAGGGATGAATTTATCAACTCATATTTTCTCCTCTTTTGTAAGGTGAGATTGGTGGTGGAGATTTTCTTAAGTGCACTTATGATCCTTTTGATAGAAATACTCTTGAGTTTACGAAACTTTTGATAAAGTCGTGAGATAGCTCAGCCTATCATTTTAAAAGCCCTTCAAAGAGATTACCAATCAACTGACGAAATAGTAGGCCATCATTCCTTGATAAATTTGAGATTGCTAGTCTCATCAAAGATGTTGAACTTTGGTAATATGTACCTAGAGGTATGTCACATATAGTTTTATTAAATTGAATAGAGGCTATATTTATAAATTCCTCAACACTCCCATGTGATGCTTTTTCACTAAGGGGTTCTCTAATTAGATTTTGGTGACAAACATAACTATTGTAGTATTATCCAAAAGAGCGGATTGTGGCACCCCCAGAGATTACTTGCACTTACAAATCTCAAGGATTTGTTCGACTTGAACTCCGCTCATTATTTGCTTAATCTCAATGGCTACTATAGGATTTGACAGTGATAAACTTAAAAGGATTGACATGAATGACTTTTTTTATCATGTTTGCATCATTATAAGCACTTATACCATTATCTTTGTCATTTTATTTATCATATCATTGATGCATATATTGAGCAAAGCAATCTCATTATCTTTGGATTTCACAAGCATGCAAACTTCTAGCTGGTGATGCTAGTTGCATGAATATTAGGTGCGCTCACATCTTTTTTAGTGTTGGCTTGCTACAATATCAAGTGGGAATACTTTTTAACTTATTTAGAAGATTGCTCTTAATATGAGACTTTTACTTTGAGGGCTAACAACCCTTAAATAGCATTACTTTTGTGAAAATCAGCTATGTAAACTATATCTTTTGTCATCATCTTCATGCCATTGTACTCTTCTAAAATGGCTATTTTGCATTTGCATCTCCATTGAATTCTCCAATGAGAATTTGATCCCTCAATTTTGCTTTTGCAATGACTAGGCCTATTAATATGAATCTTTGGGGCTTCTTTCAAAATATCAAACTCTAATGTTCACCATCCACACATTTATTTTTAGACTATTGGGTCCTCTCTAGGATTGATTTGTATGATTGATTCTCATATCTCACACCCTACCCATAAAGCACGAATTTTTTTAATGAGATTTATATTTCTTTTTTGCATTTTTAAGCTGTCAGTGTCTCTTAGTAAAACTTTTGTGGTTGCTTACAAAAGTTCGTTCCCCAATGCTTACTCAATAGGGCTAAATTGGATCATTGGTTGGTTAGACAATTGATGTGAGAACCCTTGAACAAGGAGGTTACACTTTTTTTAACCCCTCTATAGAATCTCAGGGCTTTTGGCTAATGCATTTTCAACTGCTCTCCCAAATTTTCTTAATTTTGCTTGCCAAAAAGGGGTTTTTAAGCTAAAAGAAGATGCATTCTTCTTCTTTTTTTCATTATCTTTCTTTCAGGGATTAGGCAACCTAGCTCTTTTCATAAAGATTATTTCGATCATGTCGGTTAGGCTATTGATCCACATCCTTGATGGGCATCTTGACCACAACAACTTTGGGGTTGGGTGACTACCTAAATTGGTTCCTTTTGGGCACCCTTTTATTATTTCCTTTTGGGCTCTCGTTTCCATGTGGAAGCTTCTAAAGCGTGCCTTCCTGAAGTGAAAAGCATAGGTGGTTGTTACTTGCTGGTAGAAAGATTGGTAAGTTTTGGGTCTTTTTCCTTAATAGTTTGGAACTTTACACATAATAGGTGGTGTAATGTCAGATCGTTTTAAGAATACTATGTCCTCTTTTTTAAGCATATTAGTGGCAATAATAATTTCAAGAGCTTCAACCTCCTTCTCTATGTCGCTATTAGGATATGTAAAGTAGCAGTCTTGATGATTCTAACTTTTTCCCTCCTAACAATAAATTGAGAATTTGAGATGTGACAGCTATGGTGTTTACCTGATCGAAGACATCAGGATTCAATGCGGTGTTGGCAAATGTTGTTTGGCATCCCAAGCACCGGAGCCACTAGTAGTGAGGTCGATGGTGGACATCTGGTATGTTGTCACGATCATGAAGAAGCAGGCGAACGATATGGTGGGGTAAAAAAGTATTACAATAATATTTGAGATGCAAGTCATTGAGTGAGAGACAAACCTACGTGTTGCGGGCTAAAATATACGCGGCGATAGAGTTAGAATTTTACGTCTTAACATTGCACGGATATCCAGCTCACACATACAGAGAACACAAGATTTTTACGTGAAAAATCCTGAAAATAGAGAAAAACCACGGGGCCTGACCCAGTTTGAAATGATTCCACTAGCACTTGAGTAGGTTACAGTGGGCTGACTCGCCTCCAAGGGCGATCAAATTACAAGTATCAACTTTAGGGTTGAAGTCAAGGGTATGTGAAAGTCCGATGTCACACTAGCGGAACTTCGGGGTCACCCAGTGATCTGGCAGAATTCTGGGCCCTAGGTGGTGGTCTGGTAGAACTCCGGACCTTAGGTGGTTGTCCGGCAGAGCTGAGGACATCAGGTGGTGGTCCGGCGGAAGTCTGGGCCTTAGGTGGTGGTTCGGCAGAAGTCCGGGCCTCAGGTGGTGGTCTGGCGGAGCTGAGGACTTTAAGTGGTGGTCCGGCGGAGCTCAGGGCGTCAGGCAGTGGTCCGGCGGAGCTGAAGACGTCAAGTGGTGGTCTGACGGAGCTCAGGGCATCAGGCAGTGGTCCGACGGAGTTGAGGACTTCAGGTGGTGGTCCGGCGGAGCTCAGGGCATCAGGCAGTGGTCCGGCATAGCATAGGACGTCAGGTGGTGGTCCGGCGGAGCTCAGGGCTTCACGCGGTGGTCTAACGGAGTTGAGGACTTCAGGTGGCAATCTGTCGGAGCTCAGGGCGTCAGGCAGTGGTCCGACGGAGCTGAGAACGTCAGGTGGTGGTCCAGCCGAGCTCAGGGCGTCAGGCGGTGGTCCGGCGGAGTTGAGGACGTTAGGTGGTGGTCTGATAGAGCTCAGGGCATCATGCGGTGGTCCGGCGGAGCTGAGGACGTCAGGTGGTGGTCCGGCGGAGCTCAGAGCGTCAGACGGTGGTCTGGCGGAGCTCAGGGCGTCAAGCGGTGGTCCGGTGGAGCTCAGGGCGTCAAGCGGTGCTCCGACAGAGTTGAGAACTTCAGGTGGTGGTCCGGCGGAGCTCAGGGCGTCAGGCGGTGGTCTAGCAGAGCTGAGAACGTCAGGTGGTGGTCCGGTGGAGCTCAGGGCGTCAGGCGGTGGTCTGGCGGAGCTGAGGACGTCAGGTGGTGGTCCGGCGGAGCTCAGAGTGTCAAACGGTGGTCCGGCGGAGCTCAGGGCGTCAAGCGGTGCTCCGACAGAGTTGAGAACTTCAGGTGGTGGTCTGGCGGAGCTCAGGGCGTCAGGCGGTGGTCTGGTAGAGCTGAGAACGTCAGGTGGTGGTCCGGTGGAGCTCAGGGCGTCAGGAGGTGGTCTGGCGGAGCTGAGGACGTCAGGTGGCGGTCCGGCGGAGCTCAGGGCGTCAGGCGGTGGTCTGGCGGAGTTGAGGACATCAAGTGGTGGTACGGTGGAGCTCAAGGCGTCAGGCAGTGGTCTGGCGGAGCTGAGGACGTCAGGTGGTCGTCCGGCGGAGCTCAGGGCGTCAGGCGGTGGTCTGGCAGAGTTGATGACTTCAGGTGGTGGTCCGGCGATGGTCCGACGAAACTCTGGCGGTGGTCGAGGAGGAGCAAGGAGGCAAGAGCGATCTCCGATGTCTCTCTTTTCTCCTTAGGATTAGGGGCCCCTTTTCAAGAGGAGAGAAGGCTCTATTTATAGATTTTTGGGAGTAGCATGGCCCATAAATAGGAGGAAGATCAAGGGTAATTAGGGAGTGATTTGAATGGACGACCGATGTTGAATCCCTTAATAGTGGACCGTTTGCTGGTCATTTGAAGGTCTTAGTGATGTCAGAATTTTGTGATCTTGGGCTCATTGGATTCGTCTCGTCGAGACGCTCGATTCGACTATAAGCATGTCACATTTGGAAACTGTTTAGTAATCCAAATTATGGTTTAAACCTTCTAACAGCACTTCAGACCCTTGATTTGGACTCATTTGGGCTCGGATTGAGTTGAATTCAGTGTCGTTGGGTTCGTATTTCCAAGATGTTCAGTTCAACTATAAGTTTGCTGAAATCGGAGTTCAGATGATCCCAATTTTAATTTCGGAAGTTTCCAACTTGACTTTGCCTCGAGATTCATATCCGATCAAGATAATTTTTAGAGGATGTATCACTACCGATGATAAATGAAAAGGTGTCTCTTTTGGGAAGATAGTGCCAAAATCAAGAAGCCAGCGTTGAACAATTCACCTTAGGAGGCTACTGAGCTCTAGAGATAGTTGGAGGACCGGCCATGAATGCCAACCCAACATGTCCTTCAAAGATGTTGCATGGTACAAGTAGAATGAGGCATGATTGAACGACAACATAGTCTTTGGCATAAAGGGCTTTAACATCTTAAATGTCAATGATCTCGAAATAAAAAGCTCTCAAATACATCCTAGCATCATTACATCATAAACAATTTTTTATCACTATTTTTTTACTGAAATCAAAGACTTTTCAGTACAATAAAAAAGTCCTTTCGTTTGTAAAGGCATGAAGTTCATTCACAGCTACTTTGAGAGCAACCGACTCATCAGGTGACTTCATCTTCTTCAATTTTTGTTGACTTTAACTGGCCATCGGCTCTGTAATGTCACTGTAAAATTGACGACTTTCAAAATAATGAAAATTGGTGTCCCTGCTTAACTAAGTGATATTTCTTCTTCATCATCATTAGCCTTATTACAACATAGATTTTTATGAATTCTCTCCCTGGATTCAAAGGGAAGGCATCCTGTTTGTTAGCGAGTGCTCGAAAATATCATGTTCGATCACAAAATAGAAGCATTGATCATCATTATTAAGTAGTATTCTAAATACATTTAAATTCATAAAAGCAACATTTTAAACATTATTCAAATTCTTTATAAAAGGCAAAAGTGAAGTTCAGCTTTTGGTAGAAGTTCTTCTCTCGAACTACTTTAATCTGATTAGATGTAACAAGGCACAAATAAACGCAAACAAACAGTTTCCAACGTGCAAAACAATATATGACATCATAACGATCAGATATTGATAGAGAGAAGACAGCTGAGCAACATATCAACTGCACAGTTCATATTCAAACCAAAAAAAACTTTCCAACCAAAACGATGTCAACAGAGAAGGGTTTTTTCCCTTCCACAAAACATTAAATTACAATAAAAAAGCAAGCAAACATACCACTTAGACAGAAATAGACATAAATGTTTATATATTATATCAAATAATTTGGTAGTCATTTCTTAATATAAAATGTTTGCAGAAATCTAAAACACACAGACAATTAATTCTCAAACAAAGAAGATCGTTCTTCTCTTGGTTCAAAAAAAAGGGGGATCAAAAACAGAGTTCAACGCGCCCACCCATTTGCCCTCCAGGAAAACCCAAGGGAAAATTATGAGTGTTTAGTTGCAAGAATTATTCTGACGGAAGATTGAAAATTAAAGAAGCACAGATAATAATATCCTACCATACTTGTTCATCATCATCTGATCATAAATAACTCTCATCTCGTGAATCCAAAAAACAGTTCTGGAAATTAGCCTCCACCACCAGAACCATATTTCTTTCCGAAGACCAACACCTGGAGCTTATCATAACCAGCAAGCACACCTGCGCCAGCAACAGCACGCAGGATGTTGGCACCAGCTCCCTTAAATAGGGATTTGGCACCCTCGTTCTTCAAAATCTGATTGAAAGCATCCAATGAGCTCTTGTACTTTACAGCCTCTCCAGATGTCATCATCATTCTTCTACGGACAGTATCAATTGGATAGGAGGCAAGACCAGCACCGATTGTAATACCCCATCCTAGTAAGAAACTTGCAAAGAAGTTATCCTGCGCAGGATCCAAATAGGAAAAATTATTATGTTATAAAGATCATAGAAAGTAAACTAAATTATGAATGATATTTTTTCCCTTCAACAAACCTGTAAGGCGCCAACCAATACGACTGGTTTCAAGGAATCATACATTCCAAAGTAGAGCCCACGATACACTATGATACCAACACAAGAAATGTTGAAACCACGATAGAGTCCGGCAACGCCATCAGATTGAATGGTCTTCCTGTAAACATCAACCAGACCATTGAACTGTCTTTCACCTCCTTTCTTAGCAGCTTTGGCATCATTAGCCAGACGGGTTCTTGCATAGTCCAGGGAGTACACGAACAAAAGTGAAGATGCACCAGCCATTCCACCAGAAGCCAAGTTACCAGCAAACCATTTCCAATAGCCATCCTTGTCCTTTTTGAAGTTGAACATCTTCTTGAAGTAATCCTTGAAAGCAAAATTCAAGGCCTGCACATAGACACCAGATGTTGAGACGAGAGAACCCAAAAGGTAATATAAGCATTAAACAATCAGGCAAAAACTGCATGATAGAGAATCAAACCTGAGTAGGAAAATAACGGATGACATTGGCAGTATTGCCTCGCCAAAGAGCAACAACACCTTCATCTTTCATTGTTCTGGCAAAGCAATCACCAATTCCTTTGTATGGCTCAGAGAGACGACCGGCCTTGATCATCTCATCTTGGTTCTGGATCAAGAGCTTGACACGCTCAATGGGAGCTGCAGCTGTTTTTGAGACAGCAGCAGAGACTCCTCCCATGAGGAAATCAATGAGAAATCCAGTAGCACCAGCTTCCTTTGGTGCGGAGGCAACAACAGAAAGGGATGATAAACCAATGGGTGCAAAGCTTCCATGGAAATTTTGCAAGATTGGACTCTGCAGTCCCCCATTGCCATAGGTGCAAGGGAATTTGTGGACACTGCTATTCCTAGCATGGGAGTAAGGTGCAACCTTAGAGACGAAGTAAGATTGTCCATTCAACTTCTGCAGGACGGAAGGATAACTCAGCTGATCTTCCATAATTAACTGATCTGCACAACACCTACCAACAGTTTACAAGAAATATAAACAGAGGCGAATTTTAAAAACTGGAAAGCGGAGATGAGCAAACATAGAAACACAGCATAAGAACACAGGTGCACACAGAGAGAGATGAAGATAGGGAAAAAAAGAAAATTACGCATAAGAAAGCAAGGAATAGGATCAAATTAGCTCAAGCCTAATCAACTGTTCAAGTGCATAAAAATATACAAATGCTGAACAAAAAGAAACAATTAATGTAAACTTAAAAGGATAATTCCTAAAAATTTGAAGCCACTTTCTTATTTACCCATCATATTTAAAATTGTAATACAGTGTGGCAGTCAATATTGTGTACAAGATCATTTATGGGCACAACTTAAAATAAATATAGAAAGGAATAGCCATCTAATGAAAATATCAAATCCCCACAGCAAATTAAAATTAAAAAAAATGTACTTGCAACAGTTCATTACCCTGGAATAAGATAAAACTCTGTATAAAGGAGGCCGCTCATATGAGGACTAGGGAAAAAAATCTCAATACGCTGGCAATACAAGAAAATCTCAATCAACAGTATAACAAGCTTTTCTCTATGACTCTCTGTTTTCATCCTGAAGAGAATTTAACATAAGATTTTCTGAAGGCCAACCATCTAAATGGTGTCTCCTAGAAACTACAGTCATCCAAACATGATCCTCTTTTATGCAGTCAATAGTCGCAACATGCTTACTGAAAAGTTGCTTTTAATAATTAAGTTTTGTATACAAAACATTCTACGTTTCTTTTCTAGTTACTTATTGAACCAATAACAACACAAATTACATAACATGTTTTTGTACCCAGTTTATTTAGAAGTCCGTCCTATTAAAAAATCAATATTTTCTCAACGATGTTATCTTGATCTGTGCAGATTGTGAGTTAGATCTAATGTTGAAACAAACCAGAGATTCATGTCTAATTCTATAGCAACATCTCAGCAAAATTTAAATGCAATGTCATTTACATATTTATTATTAGTTAAAGATGTCTAGCAAACAAAACAACATTAACTAGCAACTTTTTTCAAACAAAAGGCAAACACTTCAAAGAAATTTTCTATAAAATTTAAGATGCAGTTCTTCAATCAGAAGAGAATATCAAATATCATCTGGTCGATAATTGGCAAATAATGCTAGTTCAAAGCCACAAACAGCATATAATATTATATACTGAAATTATACTACAAATACGGAGTGATTCCTCTCGGACACTAGATATCTGCCTACATAATTCTCAAGACAAACAGTAGACAAGAGAGAGGCCAAACTAGTTTGAGGCAACTGCAGTTGGTGTAATCCAAAATCACACTGCAGGACTTTCACCACATATGATTTCTTCACTGAGATAAGCACAATGTAATTAAACTATACATGGCTTGTTCCACAGAAGAAATAGAAACCAATCCTATAAATAAAGCCAGCAAACAGCAATATAGTTGCCGTACCAATTCTTCACGCCAAATATAGGACATTCAAAAAACTTAACAAAATCTTCTGTTACATACAAGTAGACACGTCAGTAATGTATTATTATCATAAGTCTGAACATTAAAAACTTTAGAAGCGCCTAAAAAGTTCATAAAAACAAATAAGATAGTGACAAACTGGAATTATTTTAAATCCCTTCAAGAGAATTTATTGTTCTTGAATTCAAAATTTGATTTAAGACTGAACATGGAAAGGAAAAATTTTCTGAAGTCCTACTGATAAATACCAAATGAGAATGCCACCCTTCGAAGAACCTCACAAGGACAAATAAAAGTTTTCTTTGATACCAAAACGCCTCAAACTGACAATACCTTAAAAAGAAAACGATTACCATTCTAAGACTAGTACTTTTTATTCCATCTCAAATTGTCTACAAAATTCTTTAGAGAACATAAATAAATAACAATGTCTTACTAATCAGCTAAATCTTTCAATAACTTTGCTCAGAAGATATTATACTAGAAGCTTCCTCTCACCAACTACAACCCAACAAATAGCTTATCCACATTTTCTTCTCCAAAAAACTTCATAAGGAACAATTTGAATGTTAGATCATAGTTATTATATTTAGAATTCAACCAAATAGGTATGACTACCAACTACCTCCAAAGTTCAAAACATAAAGTCCAACAAGGTCCCCACGTACCTAAAGAGCATTAGTTACATGTCCATTTAATTGAGGGAAAGAAAAGCTCACACAAAGCACAATGCATAATGTCTTCAACAAACTCTTCTAAAATCAAGAAGTGCGACCAAAAACACAATATGAAGCAACTAATAAATAAAAAATGATGTAATCAACCCCTGGCAAATTATGTTAAGGGGACATGAATTTTTAAGGTGAGCAGGTAAAAGCATTACTCCATGTGGTAGCACATATGTTAATGCAGCTGTTAAGATTAATTTCCCCGGCAAGTCATGGTTCAATTGATCCCCTAACCTGATAATTATATTGTCCCAGATGAAACTACTGTTTATGCTAATTAGTGCAATTTAATTCTTATGCGCCTTGAATCTTATATTGTGAGTGATTCATTTGTCAGTGCTTGCTTTTACTTGAGCATTTTATAATATTCAAGTTTGATCTTTCATGGATATGTTATTGCATCTTTCGTGCTTCTTAAATACTAGTACAGATGTATTGCAATAATCATATCTGCAAAATTATATTTGGCCTAAATGGTTGGAAGAGAGATAATTATAATTAAGTAGTGGTTTATTCATCCTTTTGCTATTATATCAATTATTTGATTATTGTCGTGTAACAGCTGTGACATATCCGTTTAGCTATTATAATTTGAGTAAAGAATTTTACTATTGCATGTGTGGACTACACTACCACCATCAATTTTCTAATTTCTTGCAAAATTGAATATTTCAAATATTTCGTTGTAAGGAGGGTTTTAATTCTAATACTACCAATTGCCATTAAGTAGTCCTTCTGCCACGATGATATTGCACCTTGCAGGAAACGTTCACATCTTTCTTTAACTATTACTCCTAATCCAGACTCCTGCCTGACTCTCAAAGTTTCCCTCGCATACCTCTCCAGTCCAGCCCAACTCCTCCTCCAGAGCCCATAGGTAACACTTACATTTTTTGGAGAAATGCTTTGGATCCAAACCCATCTATTAATCATACTTTATATTTTGCTAGTATTTAAAAACTAGAGATATGTTTCTATCAATGGATCATGTGGAACTTGAGCTACTTGCAATGTATTTCTTCTTCATTTCTCAAGGTAATTATTCTTCCTCATGCTCTTCGTATGATGGATGAATTATTAACTGCGTTTATTGCAACATTCAACATTATTTTAAAATGTATTTACTGGCATATAGCCACCCAATCCAAATTGTGGTTCCTTTGAAAATCCTAGACTAATTTGCTGGGAGAAGTTTCTTTGAGTTTGTTACACAACCTATTGTCCATTCTTTTCTTTACGGAAATGCAATCAAAAGCCATATGGTAATCCATTTGGTAATATTGTATGACCCATATATTAAATAGGCTACACGTGTTGGGTTCTAGTTTAGGTTTTATATCAAGTTGGATTCAATAAGGCATTTTGGCCCCTATAATAAATGGATCATATTCAACTCAAGCAAATTCAAGCATGTCAAAATAGGGGTGTAACTCAAACTTGACCCATTAACATGAATTGACACCCCTATGATTTATGAAACCCTCAACTTCCTTGGCTTGTAATCATTTTATGCATTATAATAATTACACTAGGAGACCCAATGCGGAGATGACCTACTTCACCAAGGCTACGTAACAAAATTATCGCTGATAACACTTATACCCAGGAGGAAATTGATTTAGCCATAAAATCACAAGAAGAGCTTTCTCACAACAGGGACATGCTCCACACATCCCGATCACATAAAGATCTAACGCTCCCTCTCCTAGTAAATATTTTGCAAACATGGTGCTATTTTGAAGGAATAAAATTAGAGAAATTCGCCGCCTAAAACAAATCTGAAATTTAAAAGAGCATGATTTATATTTCCTTTTCCAAAGCAAACCTGAGAGGTAACAAATTAAGTTACAACCAGTGGATCAAGCTTGAAAATCTCATAACATAACCACAAAGAAGCAGATCTGATACATATTGTCAAAAAGAAAATTTGGATTAATGCAAACCGAATTATTAACCTCTAAAATCATCAGGATTCCATCAAGAACGCATCCAGATCATCAAAATAATACATGAGACTTCAGACAACAAAAAGGAAAGCCTCGATGATATAAATTATTCAATCCACATAAGCACCAAGCGTTAAATAAATATCAAACAACCATCCCAACACGACCTGTAGGAATATCAGATCTACTGATATTGCATGTAAATCCAACAAGAAAAAGCTATTAAAACATTGATTCATAAGATGAAATAAGCAAAGAAACTTAAATCGATATTGGCGGAACATAAGTGATAGATCGGAAGAGAGAAAAGGAATTGAGGGAAAAAGCAACTAACCAAGAGAAGGCCGCCCGTTGACGGCTCTTCTCACCTCGTCGGTCTCGTTCTTCTGTCTCTTGGAGAAAGAAGGGTCGCAAACGAATGCGATAATGAGATCCTTTATAGCCGCCAACACCGATGGCGAGGAATAGGGTCAGACTCCAGAAACCCTAACTTTCCGGGGATTCATGTAATGTTGTCCCAATGACCGAAATACCCTTTTAGGCGTTGAATTTTGCACGACCACGTGGTGTTTTAAGGACCGTTAACTCAACAACTAAAATAGATCTAACGCTGCATTTTGGCCAATAGGATCCGAATTCATTGTCAACTTAACTTCGTTTATAATTACTAATTATAGCAGGCAGAAAATTTTGGAGAATTTTTTTTATTATTTTTAATTTACTTTTAGATGAATATTATTAAATTTAATTTAATTTTTTTTTAGGTGAATATTCTTACTCATAAGATTGGCTATAAAAAAAGTAAAGAAATAGAAATAAAAAGAAAAGGAAAATAGTGGATGATAGAAGATACATGATTCTTTTACTATTTGAAATTATCAAATAACGGGGATATCGCATTTTTAAATTTATTTTCTAACCTGCTATTTATAAGAAAATAAGTAGATAATTGATTTAAGAAAGAAAGAAAGCCAAAAATAAGTAAAACTATTTGATTTCTCTAATAGAAATAAAATTATATATGAAAACTATATCAAAGATAAATACATGAATTATAAAATATAGCCTTAATGTAGTTCTACTAAAAAATAAAGATACTTTGATAACATTTTTTTAAATTATATTGTATACATATTAAGACTTCTCAAATATGGTGCTGGCTAATATGAAGTCATGAGCTAGTTTTACATATGTTGGTTGTGTTCTGGCTAACAGTCATGTAGGTGGCTCAAAATAAATGTGCCTAGCAAGTTTATATGGCGGTTTTTCGGCCGGTTAAACCGTCACTTCTATAGGCGGACAAAATTCCGTCAATAAACAGAGATTTTCCTGTAGTGCTTTTAGGGCTGAGTAGGGTCATGCAAGCTCATTCCCATATCATTATCAAATACTAAAATACAACATAGTAAGTGTGACTTCTAGTTGATCTTAAGTACAATGTTACATAGTCATTAATTTAATTTCATCTGTTTGACATATTAGATCAACATCTATAATATTACATGTGAGAATATTAGTCCAATATCTCTTGTTTAATCTATTCCAGATAACATTACATGAAACCCTGGCAAGTTAAGTTTCTAGCCCAATTCCTCTCCATTGATATTGGCAGTTATAAATGATCTCATTATATCATTCATTTGCAATCCATCCTCCTTTCCTCAAAGAGACAGAGAGAAGAATGAGACCGAAGAGGTGAGAAGAGTCATCAATGAGATGGCCTTCTCCTGGCTAGTAACTTCTTCCCTTAATTCCTTTTCTTTCTTATGATCTATCTCTTCTGTTCCGCATATATCAATTTAAGTTATTTTTTTGTTTGTTTTTTTCTTCTTATGAAACAACAGCTTAAGAGCTTTTTCTTATTAGATTTACATGCAATATCGATAGATAAAGGGGGAGGGAAGGAGGGCATGAAAGAAGAACTATAATTTCTTTATTATATGAAATTATAGAGCGCAAGATCATGTCCTTAAACTTATCTTCGAAACCGCTATTTATTGGTGAGGGTAGAAGATATATGTTGGTGTTTGAAAGCGGGTTTTGAAAAATTTAGTCTTCTTTGGGAATTTTTGAATTAACATTAAAATTTAATTCTAAAATCAAACATCCCATCAAAAATATTATACCACCTCGAGAGGTGGAAATAAAATTTCAGGATGGGGTTCAAATTTAGAATTAAGAATTCTATCTTGAATATCGTAGCCAAATTCAAAAGAGAACTTCATATGGCCCCTAAAGGGTCAAAATAAGGTTCAGTCAAATATCGGGCTACAATAATCAAGAGGAGCGATCGTTAATTTTATATTCGAATTTATTTTAACAAAAGATATATCTCCTTGAAGGGAGAAGATATCATTTGTTAATAATCGTTCGAACATAACGATAACGATCATTAGTGATTTGATTTTTCCCAAAGATAACTAATCGAGTTTTTTAAAAATTAGTTTTGAAAAATTAGATGTGGGTTCTAAATCTCCTACGAGCGCAAGCCCTCGTAGTTAATTACATCGTGGGAGGCCGGAGTCCCCTACGAAAACTTTCGATTAGAATAATGGCAGAAATTTTGTTTAGAGATTTCTAGGAGTGATGCCAAAGAGGTGAATTTGGATTTTGAAAAGGGATTGGAGCAAGATTGAACAATTATTTTGGAATCAAATGAGGAAGGGTAGGGGACACTTTAGGATTCTGAAACAGTTCAGAAGTGCCCCGATCTAAGCTAAGTGTTGGGCTTTAAATTTTGGATTGAAAGAATATTTAATTTGAGTTGAGCATTTTATTAGAAATTTGGGATTATATTCCCGGAGGTTGGGGTCTTATGATTCAAAAAGAAATCAGCCCCGGATCCTAACTCTAAATTTGGACACTGGAACATAGTAGTCCGAACCTAACTAATGCAGTGCAAAATCTGGACTTACCCCGGCCTGGATTGGGGAGCCAGCTAAACCACCTAAACGCTTCAAAACCATGAGTCCGATCTTTTGATGCAGAGTGATCAGGGACGTTATTTAAGATTAGTTTAAGAAGTTGGGGTCGACATCTAGAGCAGATTTCTAATTGACCCCTTGACTTATGTCGGGTGGAATGCTTAGACTAAAATGCAATTAAAATTTTAATTTAATAAGTTTCTAATGCGATGCATGCTGGTTAAAGTATCCAAATCTGGTATGCATGAAATTTTAAAAAAGGCTTATAAAATAATTTTTTTGAAAAGACTAGACTTCCCCAGATCCAGCACCTCATCCTCATAGGTCGGATTATCTGGACTCTACCCACGGGCGGGGAAGTGTCTTATAGCAAGGAGGGAGAGAGATGCAGTAATATGCATGCGACCCCGGACGATTCCGGCTATTCCCTAGGTCGTTAAATTTCTATGTTATTTAAATCTTAAAATTTTAAGTATTAATTATAAGTAGAAATAGTTTTCGTCCTTAAAGAGCCTAACGAAGTCCAGGCTAAAACAAAAACGACATGCAAGCGCCAAAGAACTAGGAAAAACAGGCAATCCTATACGCAATCAAATTAAATCACAACATATTAAATAATCAAATTAATTAAGTAAATGTCCATAGGCAAATTGCCTTGCTTATTACAACCCAGATTTACATAAATTAAAAGTGGTCGGGCACCACTGACAACAACCCGGATTCTAATCCTAATATAGATGCAAGTGACTTTGAGCGGGATACTCTATGTCTTCAACTTCTCGATCTTCTCTTCCTCGAGCTCCTTGGATTCTTCGTGGCTGGATATCCAAATGGAAAAGAGAACTCTTCCCTTGAGGGGGAGGTTACTCTTTCCACTTTGGGTAATGAATTGATCCAAATTTAGAATTCCAAATGGATAAGGACTATCTCCCAAAGGGGTATCCTTTCCTCTTTGGAATCCAATCTTTGGATCTATGTATCCCAAACTCAAAGTGCCACTTTCACAACTCAATACTCAGATGAATTACATAAATATGAAAATGAAAATTCTAGACTCGATCCTGCAAGGTTACCCTAAGCATTTAAATATTAAAATACATCCCAAGCAGTTATATATGTATATGTGCAGAAAAGTAAACACACTTGGCCACGCTCCTTTTATTTGGGGGCTAAGCAGCTGAAGTACTTGTAACATTTATATTTATGATTTATTTAGCCCCCTTTATTGCCCTGCACGAGCGTGGCCACCTGTAGAAAATTTAGTGAGCATCCAGATCGTTCCTAACCTAAGGGTAATCTAATCGCCCATCACATCAATTCACAGAGTGCAGTAAAAGAAAGTAAACAAACACATCAATCAATTTCAATCATAACATGCAATGAAAACTCGAAAAACTCGGCACACAGCAGAAAAGGAAACATCGGCCTAGCCTAAATCTAGAGTTGGTTGTCCTAGCAAATCATCTAAAGTGTGTGTAGAAGGTCGTGCGGCTGGGGTAGATCCTAGGATTGGTAATTGATTGAAGTTGTTTGATGTCCTGATTGGTTGAAAGGCTTAAGGGAGATTTTAATTAAAGTTTAAGTCTTAATGGTTTAAATTTGATTTTAAAATTGATTTTAATTATTTATTGAATACCACCTTTGTTGCACACCGAGACCATGAAGTTTATTTCACCTTCCTTGGGGCTAATTTAATAGCCTCGTAGGCCTGGGTTACCCAGTGGTACCCGATATAATTAAGTGATTTGAGTTTGATTAAAGTTTGAAGATTGATTAATTTTTAATTAAACTGATTGGTTGCTGGTTTTAAAATAAAATTGATGTTTTCTAGAATTTTGAATGATTTATTGAATTTTAGAATTTTATGGATTATTTTAATTAGTTAATTAAGGGGTCCAAAGTTGACTTTTCAAATTAAAATTAATTTTGTAAGTTTCAGATTTTTAATAAATATTAGACCTTATGACGAGTTGTTAGACTGTTAGTACACTCAATTTGGAGTTTTCTATGAAAAGTTATGATTTTTCGAAGTTCGAGCCTAGTTTTGAACTACGGTTGACTGAAACGTTGACTTTTTGACTTTGACCAAATTTTGGAGATTTGACATTTTTAAAAAATACTAGACCTTAATTGGAGTTGATTGACACTAAGTTTGCTCAATTTGGATTTTTCTGTAATTAGTTATGCATTTTCAAAGTTTCCTTAATTATTGAATTTTTAAAATTGCTTAATTAGGAAGGTTTTGATCATTTTGTTCCAAACTCATCCCAAACTGCATGGAATCAATCCCAAAGGTCAGGAATGACCCATGGGAGTGTTTCCAAGTGTTTGGAAATTATTTTGGATTTTTAATAATTTTTAATTAATTAATATAATTAATTATTGATTTTCATTAAAAGTCAAATTAAAGTTAAATTAAGAGTCCAGTCAAGGGGCTTTTATTTTTCCTAAGTAGAGGACTAAGTTCTGGTCAATTTGAGATATTATTTGTAATTTTTGGAGTTAATTTGGATTTATTGCATTTTTTTGAATTTTCTGGGCCCTTAAATGGGCTGAAACTTTGGATAATTAATTTTCTGACCTAATGACCTCTAAATTCAATGAAATTTGCACCTAAGGCTTATTATATCACTAAGTTTACTGTGTTAAAATTTCACCCCTATTGGGTATGTGTACAATCCCCTAGAAATTTTCAAAGTTTTCTAGACTTTTCCTTAATTATTTTTCCTAGGTGTCTCTACTATTCAAATGGGCTTGAAATTTGGTGTGTCTAACCCTGATACATATGCAATCATACCACACAAATTATGCAGCCTAATTCTATAGAAAAATGGAGTTATGAATTTTCAAAGTTTTGGGTCCAAAATGGACCCATTGCCTTAAAAATTCACATCATAGCAATTCAATGGGTATCTGAACCTAAGAAAATTATAGTGCATGCCTAAGATACCCAAATACATTCCACCAAAATTTGGGGCTCAATTGACCACTGGATTGTGAGAAAATAATAAAAAACCGATTTCAAAGAAATGGAAATATCTCGTAATCCAGTAATCAAATCAACTCAAAATTAATTTTAATAAATACTAGGTTAAATTATCTTTCCGACGAGCCTAAAAACACTTAATTTGGTGGAAAAATGAATTTACTATGAATTTTGAAAGTTATGACTATTTTTTTGAATTTTTAAGTCCATTAATAAGCGGCGCCAATCATTGGTAATGATCGGCGCCAAAACGGCGGTGGCTTGTGGCATTTTGACATGAGAAGTACTGTTTATCAATCGCCTATCCATGCCATCACTAACCCCGAGCCGTCCGATCGAGAAAGATAGAAAATCGGACGGCCGAGATTGATCAAAGCCGTTTTAGTTCAAAATGAACAAGAAAATTGAAACACTCATAACTTTCAAAATACTCGTCAAAATTTAACGAAATTTGAAACATAAGCTCGTGAGAACATGAACTTTCATTGCCTAGAGTTTGGAGACCCCAAACAATGAAATTTTTGAGTAGTTTCAAATTGAAATGTAAACTTAAAATGAGCATAACTTACAATCCAACCGTCGGATTTTTGAGATCTTGGGCTTGTTGGAAAGCTGCAGTGATCCTCTACAACTTTGATGAAGACACCAAGAGCCGGATCTAGCTGGATCAAAAGTTGTGTTGGAAAACCCTCTTTCTCTCTCTAGAATGCTCTCTCCTCACTAAAATAGTGATTTGAGGCTTGAAAATGATGGGAAGAAGCTTGGGAAAGTCTTAGAAATGGTTGGAGAAGATGGGAAAGGGTTTAGGAAGGTTGGAGGCTGCTGGAATGGGAGCTTAGGTGAAAAATGAGCAAAGATCCTACCTTAGGTCAAGTTTCCCCTCCCTAAATCCCTTGATTTTGAATAGATGGTTTAGATTCAATTAGGGAGGGCATAGATGAGTTCCAAGTGTCCCCTAAGCTGCCCCCAAGCTAGGGAATAGGGTTGGTGGTGAGTGTGACTTGTCTTGGTCCATGGAAAGGGGACCACAAGCCTTTTCCCCCATTTGGGTGAACCAATGCTTGGCTTGGTTTAAGGGGTTGGCTTAGGGCTTCTTAAGAGAGGAAATGGGTCAATCTCAATCAGGTTTGAGCAGGTTTTGGATTAAGCCATGGATTGCCAAGGTGGCTTGGTGATGTGGCCATGATTTGGCCTCTTTCCATAGGCTTAAAGGGGTTTGGAGAATGTTTTGTCCCCTCCAAATGGGTTGACCAAGTCAACCCAAGGGGAAGCTTGAATTTGAAAGCTTTGGACATGTCAAGGGTGTCCAATTGAATGATTTTGAGGGATTGATTTGATTTAAAATGGGTTCAAGCATTGAAATTGACCTTAATGTGGGTTAAGGGTTGATTTGGTCAACCTTGGTTGACTTGGTCAACCAGGTCAAACCAAGACTTGAGTTTGGATCCAATGTGTTCCTAATGGTATTTAGGATCCATTGTGATATGTTTTGAAGGTTTATATGGGAATGTCATGTTGAACTTTTGGGAAAAGACCAAAAATCTCTATAAAGGGCATTTTGGTCATTTTGACCCCTAGTCAACATTGGGTCAAACTGGGTCCAACAAAGTATAGGTTATTGGTCAAAAAGTCATAACAAAGGTCATGGACATGGTCGAAAGGTTTGGAAGGCGTCCCAAGGTCAAATTGCTCTGGATGGCAAGTCTAGTGGCACAGGCTGTAAATAATTGAAGGTTTTGCAGCCTTTGGGAAAAGATTCAGTTTGAGGGGCTAGGAGTGTTGGATTGAGCTCAAATTTGGAGGGTTGATCTTAGAGACATGTTTGAACAATATGCAATTGACGGATCATGATTTGGAGGTCACTTAACAGGGTTTCTAGGTGACAGAAAGTTCACCCAGAAAGGGTTTCAGGACCTAGGTCCTTGACCTTAAAGGTTTGATTTGGAATGTTGGATTTGGGTTGGATTTAAGAGTTAAATGATTGACCTTGAACCATTCATATCAATGAAAATCAAATGAATGATTGAAATTAATTGGATATGATTTAAAATTTGATTGAATATTGATTTAAGGCTGGATTAAAGATTGAATTAAAAGATAGAGCTGGGTTTAATTGGGATTGAATTGGGTCTTTATTAGGACCTTTATGACTAAGGGGTGGACATCTCCCCATCATTAGGTCACTAAAAGAAACCCAAGTGGGTCCTAGTGACCTCATACAAAAATGAGGTCAACAATATAGAGAAAGATAACTTGAAGAGAAAGAGAAAGAATTACTCTCCCTTGATTTTATTATAGAAGATTTATACAATATTTATAGATATAAAATATTGAAGAAAACAAATGAATTAATACACATAATGAATGTCAATGTAATACATATACTAAAATAAATGAAAAAAAAGGAAAATTAATTAACATCATTAATGAAAATCAATTTAATATATAGACTAAAGGAAATGATATAATTGATTTATTTTATTTCTCCAATAGAAGAAATGTTATATGTAAAAATTATATTTAAGATAAATACATGAATTATAAAATATTATTTAATGATAACCTGCCATAAAATAAATTTGCTTTGATAATATTTTTTTTTAATTATATTGGAGATATACTAAGACTTCTCTTGGCAAGTTGCTTTAAGTACTTCATTCTCATATCAATGTCAAGTACAACATAGAAGGTGCAACTTCTAGCTGATCTTAAGTATGATGTTGGATAGTCGTCGCTACTCTAATTTAATCTGATTGGCATGTTAGACCAATCTCTCCTGGTTGGCCGAGTTGACTCGAGTTCAACACAAGTTATTTGGAGTATACAATTCATTCTCCGATTTTTCTTTTTTATTGTTGTAAAACCTAAAAATGCAAGAAAAGTAATATAATGAAACTAATTTGTCCAAATTAATATCCATAAGATGTGTCGAGTAAAAAATATTTAAGAATACGTTGAATACAAAATGCTTCAATAGCTTCCAAAATTAAGAATATGTTAAGTGTTATTTGACCTTTTGGTTTTTGTGTGTATGAAATTAATCGGTGCTTAAGATGAGCCTCATCTATCAGCAAAACTTTTTGTCATTACGAAGATAACCATTTAAACTCACTGCTTAGAAATGAAGACTTTCAATATTCAATGCAAATCTTCACATAAGTTGTAGGGTTTGATCGATGCCTAGGATGGATCTCACATTTCATTAAACTTTTAGCCTTTATGAGGATAACTATCTAGACTCGTCACTTAGTGTCATGGCCCAGGGTCAAATGAAAGAATTGTACTTAACATAATAACTCATCATCAATACTTAACCTACCAGAGGTGGCTATTCATCCAAAATTCAAAAATTGAAGTATAATAACAATATTCACATTGTCTGTTTCATCCCAAAATAATGAACAATAATCCAATATGCTTACACTATATCAAAAGACATAAAGATTAATTGAATAATCAAAAGGATACCTCGAAGAGGAACTTGTTCTCGATTGTATCATGACTTTAACAACTCCTAATCTACTCAGCCTCAGATTTCCCTTTTTTGAAATAAAATGTAAATAAAAAAATGAGTAAACTTCTTATTCAATAGGCTACCCATGTCTAATCAGAGAAATCAAAATTCATATTTGCTTTAATATGAATACTCAAAATGATAGAAGATTTCACAATTTAGGTTAGGTAGCATGTACATCAACTTGGACATGAACATGTATGTCTGATATATGAACTTCGAACATATCTTAAACTTAAACATTACTTGAACTTGAACATTTCCATCAAGAACATTAACTTGAAAATAACTTAGACATTACTTGAACTTTAACATTACCATTAGCAAAATTATAATTTAACTTTGAAGATGATCATCAGTATACATTACTTGATGAATTTGCAATGCAACATATGAAGCATGACATGTAACTCAACTTCCACTTATACCTCCACTTGACAGATGAAGACATAATTGATTCTCCTTATAACTTAAGTTTCACTTATATCTCCACTTGGTCATCTCACTTTTTTTTAAAGATGAAATGAGGCATACATAAACATGAGCATGTAAGGGCCCTTGAAACATCGTCTCTTCTTGAGCTTGATCACCTCCCACATTTTACATGTGTCATATGCAAATGCAATTATAATATAAAAAAATGAAAACTTTAACATTTTAACATATAAAATTGATATTTCATATAATATAGGAATGAGTAAAAGTGACATGTAAAGCAATTCTAATAGTACATGTGGGGTAAAACATATACAGATTTCAATAAAAGCATTTCAAATAATCATTCATGGGGAACATTTATAATATTATTTTGAGGCTTTTATCATTCCACAATACTTTCTATTAAAATCAACATAGCAGTAAAATATATGAAAAGCCATACATTCAAAATCAACTAATGAAAATTTGAGTTTTACCATTTAAAATGCTCAAAATTGATCATTTTCTGCGATATATTAAAAATTACATGATGAAAATGTTTCTCAAACTTTATAAAATCATTTAAAACCCCAAAACTATCCATACAAACATTAAAATTAAAATTAGAAATAGGGCATTGAGAGCCTACTTTGATACGAGCAATTCTCTTAACTAGTCTAACAGACGAATCCAGCTCCATGGTTGCCAAACCCTAGGCATTTTTCTCTTTCTTCTTAATTCCCTTCTCTTCTCCCACTATATATATATATTCGTCAGGTTATTAGAATGTAAATGAATTAAGTTCAAATGCTTTTATATATTTATATAAAAATTTTATTTTTGATCTAGCATCATGGCACCACCTTCCACTGCACCAAACACTCTGCTCGAATATTCGAGATGTTTCAGATAGATAGTTTAGCACCACAGCGCTCACTTCCTGTGATATTGCGCTCCAAAGCAAACAGAGAACTTTGAGTCACCCATCTAGAACCTTAGTGCCTCTCTGAACGCTATCTTCATACAAAGAGGGGAACACTACAGCACCATCATGCTTAGCGTCACAACACTCCCAAGCGCCATATATGTTCTTCTACCAAATAGAGAGCTCAACGCCGTAGCGCTCCCAAGGGACTTTTCCAACTAAAATTTTTTACTTCTCTGATTCAACCCTAGACCCTTCCATACTTTCAATAAATATTAAATTACTTAAATTTCATAAACATGAATCATTTACAAAAATAAACATAAAATCTTATCGGGTTGATTTGGATAGACTTATTCCTAGAACGGTCGATATTACACTTAGGGATGACTACTCTCACAACTCAATGTAGGACTTGTGCTAAAAGGAGAAATTTGAGTTTTAGGGGTTGGTCGATGTCTAAGATGACATCACCTTTCATCAGAATTTTTATCTTCATGAAATAACCATCTAAACTTATCGCTAAAAAATGACCACTCTCACTACTTAGTGCAAATATTATTGCAAAAGGGCTATACTTTTTTTAGGTTATATGAAAAATTGAAACACGCTGCTTGAGTTTTTGTCAAATTCATGAAGTTGGCTTTAGAGTTACTTCAAATATTTGGAACAAACATTGAATAAGTATTTAAATGCAAACAATAAGTAATGTGATTTCATACTTTTTATGAAAAAAATATTCTAATTTGATATATTTTTTTCCTTACAATAATACTTGAACTAAAGTTTAAGAGAGTAGATGAATTCGTTTAGCATGAACTATTCGTCTACTTAGGAGCCTTTACTTCTCTTATAAGGAGTAGTCTTAAAGATTTTAAACTTGCCTCTAAGTTAATATCACTATAATCCCACACTTATGTCAATCTACACTTTTTCTTTAACTTCACAAATGCTTAGGTCAAAGTTTCTCTAATATTATTCCAAACATTACTTTCATTTTAAAGTTGGTCAACTTCAAATTGATGTTTCAAGTTTAGACTTAACTTATTTCAACTTCTTCTCATATCTCACTTTTCCTTTCTACTTGTTACATGCAACCATGTTGATGAATTCCTCGAGTGACGAGTGACTTTAGTGCCACTGAGGGGGGTGGTAGATTAGAGTTCCCCTAGTCACATTAATGAGCTTGTTCATCTAGTGTCATTTAGTTTAAAGTTACCAAAAAGAGAGGATTTGCCTAACTCACTGAGGTTGACAAGTTCACCAAATCTGAATTATTGAATTCATCAATTTGTATATGCAACAAAAAGGAATATTTTTTCCTAAGAGAAAATATGAGACATTTATTAATAAGCAGTGATAATTTATGAAATTAAGAATGAATAAAAAAATTTATCTTTATGAATAAAAGATCATTATATAATCTCTAGTTTGCATTCAAGAGAGTTTTTTTTCATATATATATTTGTATTTGATATGCCCTAGGAGCAACTTGTTCCATGATAATTTATAGCCATTCCTAGATGGAGCCCAATGTTTTGAGTGTAGATTATCAAGTCATGACATCCACAGACCTCAATATCAAATTTCTCATACTAAATATCTTCTCCTAAACACCCGCATAAGATAAGCTAATGCTTCAAACCATTTTCCCTTTTACTACTTTCACCTTTTCCTAAGAAAGTTTATGAGTACATTGTTTGTCATCTCCATTTGCTCATTGGCATGGGATGATAGACCAAGGTAAATTTAAGCCTAATTCTTTGATTCTAGCAGAAGTCCTTAATTTTTTTATCTGAGAACCACGATTCATTGTCAGTAATTATAACTTGTGGAAGTTTATATCAACAATTTATGTTGGTCAAAATGAAGTTGCGAATGACTTTGGTAGTTATCTTTGTATGTATCCTTACTTAAATCCATTTGATGAAATAATCAATTATTACTAGAATGAACTTTCTCTTATCACTTCTTACTGGAAAAGGGAAAACAAATTAATTTCCTAGACACTAAATAGCCATGAGATAAAAATTAGTTATAGTTTGGGTTAAGGTTGATGTTATATTGGAGAAAATTTATCATATTACATATATTTTTTAGAGAACTCTTCTATGTCTTTCCTCAAATTAGACCAAAAATATACTTGTTTTGAGACTTAATATACAAATGTTTTTCCCACTAAATGATTCCAGCATTGTCATGAATGAATTTCATAATTTTGTTTACTTTGCTTCTCCTTTAGGCATCTCAAATTCATGGAAGCAATTGATTTTCTTAACATCTTGCCATCTATGAGTAGGCATTAGAGAGATTATGAATCTTCTTTGATAACATTGGTAGACTTTTGTAAGTCTTCTATTGGGATTCTTGGTCATTGAAAGTAGGTTAATGAGTTGATTATATTACAGGGGGATTCAATTTTTAAGGACTCAAAGTGGTTAATTTATTTTCTTAACTTTAAAAGATATATATACAACATAACCTCCGATAGGGCAGGTCAAAATTGGTTAGGTTCAAGTCCGACCCAAAATTATCCCGATTCAAATTCAATTAATTAGTAACTCGAATGACTCAAATCTGACCTAATAACCATTCTTATTATTTTTTTTTCTATAACTTATCAATTATAAAGTTTAGGTTAAATGATCAAAAATAAGAAGATCATATTACCAAGAAAAAAATTTAAGAAAAAATAATAACCAGATCATTTTGGGTTAAAAATAGGTTCGTCGGTCAACCCAAACTAGACCCATTTGATCGGAATTGACATTCATTAAACGTGTCAACTCGATTTCAGATTTTTTGGGTCAAGTTAGCAGGTTAAGTCATTTATTGACACCCACACCCCCTAACCTCAATTTCTCCATTCATCAAGTTCACCATGAGTTGAAAATTTTAAAATACTACTATGTGTTTTGCTCCAATTCTCGTTATAAAGCATAAATAAGCAATCAATACCTCCTATTCCGTCTTGTTGTTGATTTTTACATGCATAAGCATGATTCTTGTTAAACTTTTCAAGACCATCTTGATTCTATCTCCTTGTGTTCTTGATGCCCCAATCAACATAGGTTCATAGTAAGTATTTCATGTTTGTCATCTTCATTTATGTTTCATAAAGAGTGAAGTCAATGAAGAAGTCAACTTTTGTTTGCACCTTAATCATGCTTCTTGGTGTATATGAGATCTAAAACTAAATATTCATTCAACTCCATTGCCCAATTTAATAATCTTCATGAATTATCTAGTTTAACCAAAAAAATTTCAAAGGGTGATATAGGATGACATGAATTGAGTGAATCTAGAACTATGATTGAAATTGTTGAGTAGTAATGACTAGGGCTCATGTTTATTTCTCCATAATTGGGTACCTCAATTCAGATCCTCAAAGGAACTTGCTCATATGGTAAATAGTTTATTATTTTTTGTTCTATTCTCAAATCAGGATATAGTTAATCACCTCTTTTACTACCTTAAGATTGAAGAGTAATTCTTCTCCTACATATGGACTTTACAATAATGATGGAAAAGAAAGAAGCGACACTAACCATTGAAAAATGCTCTCACATTTTTCACTCTATGTGACATACTCATCACTTCTCAAGATCCTCAAGAAAGATGAACATTTTTTTCTCAATTTGAGATGAAGTAACTTAGCCTAACAATTTTCCCTATTAGATGTTATAATTCCTTAGGCATTTCCAAAATTGCTTTTACTTTATCTGAATTCATCTTAATTTCCTTAAAAGTTAACAAAAAAGCTAAGAACTTTTTTGACCCAACTCCAAAAGTATATTTTAGTGGGCTAAGACAAATATTAAACTTCTTTTAATGTGGTGATTATCTCCTCAATATCTAGAATAGTTTGCTCTAAATTCTTAATATTTACGAGCTAGTTATCCACATGGACTTTAATGTTATTCCCCTTCTGAAGTTTGAATACATGGGCCATCATTTATTAATAAGTTGTCCCCATATTATTTAGATCAAAATGCATTATCTCATAATAATATAGCCTATCCCTTGTGATGAAAGTTGTCTTCTCATAATTGATAGGATGTATTTTTATCTAGTGATATTCGAAGAAGGCATTTAGAAAGCTCAAAATAGGAAAGTCAAATGCTGAGTTGACTAGCTCACTAATCCTAGGGAGTGGGTAGTTGTCCTTTGAACATGTTGAGTATCTAAACACATTCTTCGTTTTTGATGGGCCTTGTGTACCATCATCGTATTCAAGATCCATTCAGGAAATTAGACTTCTTTAATCAAACATCAATAAGTTCTCAAACCTCATTTCTTATAGCCTCACTTAGGAAATTTCTATTTAATGAGCCTCACACTCTTTTCCATGGTCAATATGTGGTATGCAATGTTGTTATCTATTCCTTGAATTTCTATTGGTGATTAGGCAAAGACTTCTATGATTTTTGAAAGTGTTATGATCAACTCTTCTTTACAATTGTTCCCAAAAGAAGTGCTAATGCAAAAAATTCAACCCTAAGGTTCCTTCTTCAACCAAAACTTCTTTTTTTTCTTCAGTACTCCAACCCCACCTCTCAACTTTTAATTATAAAACCCCATCCTCCTATACACTTTCCATATTTTTTAAAATACAAGATTTTGATTGTAGTAAGTCCCCATTTATCATAATATTTTGCTTATCAGTTAGGAATTTTATATTTACATGGTGATATGAGACCACAACCTTGAAAGCATTTAAAACAGGTCAGCCAAAAATCACATTATAAGTCATGGGAGCATCTATTATGACGAATTAGATCATTGTTAGATATTAGCTTTCTTCCTCCCACTAAACAATATGTAATGCTATCATGCCATATGTCACTCTTCATTCATCATAAAGTATGAAGCATACGCTAGCAATTAGGATTAGAAAAGAAGCGCCAAGATTCATCTTGTCAAACATACTCCATAAGATTATTATCAAAACCCTAGCTATCAATCAAAATTCTTTTAAATTGATAATTTATGGTTAATGTTGTGATGGAAAGTGTATCATGATAAGGATTTTTATTTGTTAACCTAGCTACTTCAATGAAAGTGACAAGTGTGACTTTAGTTTTAGGAGTACTGAAGGAGCCTATAATGCCCACATCTTTGCTCCCACTGCCATTAACACTGGAGCTTAAAACTGGACTGAATCACGATCCTATACTATTGCAATCATAGTTTAGCCAAAGGATGAACAAGCAGCCTATTCGTCCCTCCCCTGTTTCCGATTTATTTTTTTTCATTGGTTCAGTTTAGCCAAAAGTGGAATCTGTTGTTGTTTGAACCAACTATAGTTTGATTCAGTCCTTTTATTTATGTATAGCTATAGTATTTTCTACCTTTTTATGTATAAATAGGGATGGCTAGCCTCATTTGAAGGGGGTGAATAGAATGAAGTGAAGTTTCATTTCATCTAATGTTGATTCTTGTATCCTATAAATTATTTCCCGGTGGTCATTTTGCATGTTCTTGCTGGAGTTCTTTATTTCTTTAACAAGATTTCAGTTTTTCTCTTAGATTTTTTATTTCTTGCCTCTTTAGTTCGGTGTCATTTAGTAGCATAGCACTCACACCACAAGAATAAAATCAAGAAGAGCTAATCAATGACCCATTCAAGAACCGTCAATTAAAGAATTACAATGAAAATTTTACTGACTTTAAGAGCAGCTTTTAGCAATGGAGCTTCATCATCTAATCAAAAACAAGAATGAGGTAGGACATCAAGAAGATAAAGAGAATCCCTTCCACCAAGAAGTCTCTAGTGAAGAAGAAGAAGAAGAGTTGCCTCTTCACTACCATAGGTGAGAACCAAGAAGGCACTGTTAAAATTTTGGAATCAAGATTGACCTTCTAGAATTTGAAGGTTGCGTAGATCTAGATGAATTCATTAATTAGTTGCATACCATTGAGTGGATCCTTGAATATAAGGAGGTCTCGCTCGATTGTATTGTCAAATTTATGGCCATTAAGCTCAAGAACAATGAGTCATTATGGTGGGATAACTTTAAGCGTTTTAGACAATAAGAAGGACCAACATCACTTCTTGAAATAAAATGAAGAAAGAAATGCAACTAAAGTTCTTGCTGGAATATTATCAGCAAGATATGTTCCTCCAATTAAACCATCTTCAACAACAAGACCATTTCGTAGAAAGCTATGCTACTAAATTGAACCATTGGGTTTGAAATGTCACTTGGTAGAACCGGAAGAAAAAAAATAAAGCTTAGAGGAGACACTAACAAATGCAAGTAGTTGTGAGAATCTAACCAAGAATCTCTCTGTTACTACTGAGGAGAAAGTAGAGTTTCAAAAAGTTTCAGAACTTGGAGTCGTCTCTCTTGTAGATGATATAAAAGATATTCAATATGAATTTTTTTTAGATTTTGTGTCTTTATTTTATGAACTTCCATGCACACCATGCTTGGAATTTTCATTTGTTAGCTATGACATTGTGCCTAGTGATCTTCAGCATGCCAATAGTAAGTTAGGCACCAGGGAGCTGATGATGTCTAATGTATCATGCAACTTATGGGACTCTCCTTTCCATGATGATTGTTCGGATGGCATTTTGAAGTAAGCTGCCAAAAGTTTCCTTTGTATTCCATCTATCATAAAGAAAAGGCAGCATGACCTATTGTCACATTTATAGTAATGGGGATTTGATAAGAAAGATGATGATGTCCATGATTCTTCATCTAATATAAAAGACAAACATAAGACTATTAAGTAAAATGAGAATCTGTGTGCAAAACTTACTAAAAAAAATATGGCTAGTAAACCTCCAAGGCTAGCAAACTTTAACATAATATAAAGAACTAGAGATTTGGAGCTAAAGTGTTACATGTTATTGATTCAAATGCAAAAGAACCTTAATGTAATACAATAATGGTAGAGCGTAACACTAATTTTGAATCTCTATATGGTTGCTCTACTTTTATTTCTCTTAGTGCATGTGGAACCAAACATGTGGACTATTCTATTATAGTGGCATATTTACAATATTTGTTATCATCAAAGAAAAGTTGTTGTTGAGACATTAACACTATCCATTGTTGCTAAATATGAAATTTTGAATATCTTTGCTGATATTATTGGAATCAAAAGTGGGTTGAATTTTACATATATGGACTTTAGATACTTTATAAGCCTTCATGACAAAAGCTATGATGCCCTTGGTTTTGTGAAGCAATTAAGTGAGCAAAATGCCAATATAATAGCCGAGGTTCAAGAGGTATTATCTAATGGGGGCCAAAAGTTGAACTTTGATAATGTTCTATCCAATAACTCCCCACAAGAATTTGAAGGCTTTGCAAAAGAATGGGAAAACTTCTACATGTTGCTTCTTATTATAGACATGGAAAGATACATCAAGAGATGTCAAACCTATCGAGAAATCGAGAAATCTACAGGTGTTCTCTGCTTTCAACATTTCAAATTTATCTCTCTATTACGAGGATGCATTGACTTCTATTGATGGTGAAGCCATCCCCAATTGGGGAGAATGATGTAGGAGCTCAAAACTAGATTGAATCACAGTCTAGTGCTGTTGTAGTCATAGTTTAGCAAAAGGATAAACCAACAACCTATCTGCCCCGTATCATGTTTCCCCTATTTGTTTCTTCTACTAATTCAATTTAGCCAAAAGTTAAACCTACTATTATTTGAACGGACTATGGTTAGGTTCAATCCTTTTTATTTTCTTTAGTTATAGTATTTTCTACCTTTTTATTATATTGTATACATAGGGATGGTTAGCCTCATTAGGATGGCGTGAATGGAATGAAGTGAAGTTTCTCATCATCCAAGTTTGATTTCTACATCCTAAAAATTATTTCCCAATAGTGGTTTTGTGTGTTCTTACTGGAGTTCTATATTTGTTTTATTAGATTTTAGCTTTTCTCGTAGATTTCTAATTTTTCCTCTTCATTCCGGTGTCACCCATGAGAACGACATATATTATTTAGGTTATGAGGATTATTTGGGTAGGGATTGACTCATTTCTTTAATTTTTCATAGGTGTGTTCCTATTTTCTTATTGAATTTTTCTTAATAAACTCCTTTAATTTTCTAACTTTAATAAGTTCTTCTATAAGGTTTTGGAGGTGCCACCAATTTTCCATGATATGGCCATGATTCTTTTGAAAGGCATAGTACTTTGATGGAACTTTAACATGAGCTCAAATTTTCATTGATGTTGGCCTCTTAAAGAAATATTTTCTCTGGATGGCTTCTACAGACTCAGCTGTTGAGAACCTTAATGGGGTGATAGTTGGATAATAGTAAGTAGGGGTCAACCTCTCTAACCTTCTAACATCAGGGTGGTGTTCAATTCTTAGTCAACCCTTCGACTGCTTCAACATTTGGTGGCAATTTTATTTGAAATGTGATCTATCTAATCTCAACATTCTCAAGCAACTTATATCTTTTTTGGTACCTCTTTGAGGGTTTCTTCATGCTATAAAATCTCTTGGTCAACTAGAAAATATGGTGGTTGATCCACTGCTATACTTCTTAGCATTGTTTGTGGCTATAGGCGAGATCAAGTAATTTGACAAATGTCTTTAACTACTACAGACTAAGGGTATGTTGGAAAGGTCCCTCTTAAAGATCTTAACTAAGAGCTACTTGAGCCACTATTGGTTCTAGGTCCTTTACTTCTAGCATCTCCTTCTACATCCTCACGATAAAGTTTCTCAGTGACTCTTTCATCACCTGCTAGATTTTCAAAAAGCTTGCAAGTTCTTTAGTGGCGTTTAGATGATTATAAATTAGCCAATGAATAAGTATTTCTTGAATTAGGCAAAAGAGTTTATTATCCCGAGTAAAAGTCACTATAACCATATAAAAGATAATTTCTTGAAAGCTGTGAAGAATAAATTTAATCATTAATCATTAACAAAGCGACTAATTGTCTCCATAGAAGACCAATAAAAGAAATACGTATATTCTTTAAAAAATTATTTACACTAACTAGAAGTTCAATTGAATTACATCTATCGTCTACCCAAAACGTTTGGCTATAAAAGAAAAACAACGGGAATACAACTAATCCTATAAATCCCAACTCTGATTGATCCCTACAGCTCTGGATCCATGCCCCGACCTGAAATTAATTAAATTCACATAATGAGCTTATGAAGTCCAACAGGCTACCTAATCCTACAACTAGACTCAAAGCATGAAAAAGAGACAATATGCATATTTCATTCCAATCATGATTGTGTCATTCAATATAATCAAAATTCTATGCAATACAATGAATAGGATAATCATAAATCATATAAATAGCACTAGTATGTATGCTAAAATATTAAAGCTATAAATCATATCATTCGGGCACCATTATCAAATTAGTAAGGAGATTGTATCAATCGTTAAATCCAAATATCTGTGCAACTATCGAAAATCCATAACAATGAAAAAGGTATCATTATTGATGCAGTTATATCATATTGAATCTACAACTGTAGATTTAACAATATCTTGTCACTGTTTTATTCGCATTTACATCTAAATCTTAAAATCAATATAGTAACAGCGTATGTATGCATGTATAAGTAATCACACTAATCATACTAAACAAGTAAAAAATTTTGGCTTGTGTAATATTTTTTCCAGTAATCGTACCTATGTCATGTTCATTTTAATATCTTAATCTTTAATTTAATATTTGAGTGGCTTTCTTGAAGAGTTGTCACTCTTGCCCGTTGGCATCTTAAACACCTTATAACTCTTAATCTTGATCTTGATTTTGTCAAGGATATCACCACAAACCTTATTTTAAGAAAAGTATGTCAACCCACCTTCCTGTACAGGGTGAAATCAATCTCCAACCAATCTCTCTTAATAACTAGATTTTCTTATTTACACACAATATGGGAACATATATGATTAATAATAATTAGTAATTATTCATTCATCTATATTCATTCACAACACCTGTCTCATTAGTGTGCTCATAGCAAAATGCCAAAATGATGCTTGTAATTAGAAATGCCAAA
Source organism: Dendrobium chrysotoxum (assembly GCA_019925795.1). Classification (NCBI taxonomy): domain Eukaryota; kingdom Viridiplantae; phylum Streptophyta; class Magnoliopsida; order Asparagales; family Orchidaceae; genus Dendrobium; species Dendrobium chrysotoxum. The sequence goes on from CM034307.1 coordinate 63,945,557, forward strand.
AATGACAAAATCACTTTACATCTTATTCATATACAAAATGTAATAATTGTAATTTTAAATGGTGAAAATACAAGATTATCCATTCAAAATTATTAAAATAATCAGCACTATAATATATCAAAAGTTATGTGATGGAAGTTCATCAAATTGAGAGAAAATACAATAAATATCAATTTAGGCAGGAGAATTAATTTCGAAAATAAAATATTTAAAAATAGAATTAGGATAGAAGTCACCTACACTACAACAACAACAACAACAACAAGCCTTTGTCCCACTACGTGGGGTCGGCAACATGAATCCTTTTTCTCCATTGTGTCCGGTTCAAAGTCAAATTCTCGTTTAAATCTAATAGAGAAAGATCATTTCTAATATTTTCTAACCAAGTCTTTTTAGGTCTACCTCTACCTTTCTTAACATAAGTCAAATCTAATACCTCTACTTTCCTAACTGGGTCATCGGAAGGCCGCCGTTTTATGTGACCAAACCATCTAAGGCGACTCTCTCTAATCTTATCCTCCACTGGAGCTACTCCAACCTTTTCACGTATATGCTCATTTCGTATCCTGTCTCTAAGAGTAAATCCACTCATCCACCTAAGCATCCTCATCTCCGCAACACATAACTTAGTATTGTGCTTCTCTTTTAATGGCCAACATTCTGCACCATAAAGCATTGCAGGTCTCACCACCATCTTATAGAATTTTCCCTTAAGTTTAAGGGGGACTTTTCTATCACACAACAAGCCCGATGCATTCCTCCACTTCAACCATCCAACTTGAATTCTACTGATAACATCCCCATCTATTTCACCATCACTCTGAACAATAGATCCAAGATATCTAAAACGTGTACTCTTATTAATGACTTGATCGCCCAAAGTCACAATCCCCTCACTAGGTCTATTACTGCTAAAATTACACTCCATATATTCAGTTTTAGATCTACTCAAGCGAAAACCTTTAGACTCTAAGGTTGATCTCCAGACTTCAAGTTTACCTTCAACTCCCTCTTTAGTCTTGTCAACAAGAAGTCACCTACAATGATCAGAATAATTTTGTAACAAAAGCGGCGGATGGAAAAAACCTTGAAAGCCCTTCTCTATGTTCTCTATCTCATCTCCTTCCCTTCTCTTCTTCTTTCTCTTTTTCTTCTTCCTTTCCTTACCCAACAAGAAACAAAAATGAGGAGAGGGGATGATGGGTTCCCAAAGATGTTTATATTAAATATATATATAAATCATTTTTAGTGCCTAGCATCGTGACGCCCAAGACCGCAGCGCTGTATGTAAAATAACATTGTGTCGCAGCACCACTCTACGCCGCTGCGCCAAATTCAAGTTCTTAGCATCAATCCATGCTCACTGCATCTTTCATGATGTTGGATTGAGATTTGCTCGTGAGTAACATCATAATCTTACTCACAAAATTCACCAAGCTTGTAGAGCAAAAATGGAGGAAGAAAAGAAGATTAAAAATAAGAGAAGATCTAAAATCTCTGGAGAGAGAGAAGCTCTAGAATTTCATTTGGATTTCAAAATTACAAACTAGAGTACCAATTGCTTCCTACCCTTGGCATCTCTTTTTAACTCCCTATTTTAAAGCTTAAACCAAGGGTGGGGTTTTGACGTTACAGGAAAAGATGAAAATAGTAGTTGTGTTGTCCAAGTATAAATGTTGTGCAACCAAACATATAAGAAAATACACATTATTCCTCGGCAAAAATCACAACTGCACTTATGCCGTTGAATAAATTTAATCGACATTTTATATTTTTATATCAATTTTAAGAGCCATATCACTCCATAAATTCTCATCTACATCCTTAGAATCCTTGTTACATTAATTATAATATTAAACTATAACAAAAGGTAAAATACAACAAAAACTGAATCATGAATCACTTCCAACTCCATCAAGCAATAAAACAACTTGATCAATTGAAGGCCTTTGCTTTGGATCAGCACAAATGCACCTACAGGCAATATCAAGCACCGTCATCAACTCCACCTCATCTTCCTTTTTCCATATAACCTCATCAAATATCATCTCCTCCTTCCCCTCCAGCTTCATCTGAATCACCCATGAAACTAAATTCCTGCAACCTTTTCCCTTACAAACATCCACAGGCCTTCTACCTGTCAGAAGCTCCAAGATCACTACACCAAAGCTAAAGACATCACCTTTAAGAGTAGCTATCAAAGTCTGGCTATATTCTGGAGGAATATAACCCAAAGTACCAACGAGTTCAGTTGTGACATGAGTATCATAGGGGCGTATGAGTCTCGAGAGGCCAAAATCAGCTAAATGAGCTTCGAATCTTTCATCAAGTAGAATGTTGCTTGATTTCACATCTCGGTGAATGATGTTAGGCTCACATACTTTATGTAAGTATTCCAATCCTCTTGCTGATCCCTGAGCAATCTTCAGCCTTGTCTCCCACTGGAGTAGAGAGCCACCATCCATTCTCTCATGAAGCCAGTAGTCCAAACTTCCATTCTCCATGAAGGAGTATATGAGCAGCCGATCATCATCGCCATACCTGCAGTTGGTAATGTCAACTCAATGTCCTTGTTTGATCTGTTCAGCTCAAACTCAGAGAGAGAGAGAGAGAGAGAGAGAGAGAGAGAGAGAGAGCGAGAGAGAGAGAGACTACTATCAATTTAGATAAACAACGCACAACACATCTTTTACCATCAATCTAAAAACTCATATGGCTAGAAGTTAAAATAGCTAAAAGACAATTTCTAGCTTTTTTTTACATTAAAGAAATGTAAGGATATGTGACTCCATTATTTTAGACCTCTCTCTCTCTCTCTCTCTCTCTCTCTCTGAATCTAGATGTGTGTAGCTACATTTCTAATTTTTAAATTTATATAAATCTCAGAATGATTCATTTGATGAACAGTTTGATAAGCAAACGAGCCAAATAAAAATAAAAAAATGTGACTCATTTGCTTGAAAAATTGAGTTGAGTATCATTTAATCACACTTAAATTCGACTCAATTACACCCGTACCTGCAGTACCCCTTCAAAGATACAAGATTTTTGTGTTGGGCTCTTGATAGAGCTTCCACCTCCGCGCGAAATTCACGTTCCATCTGCCCACAATCACCTGTAAGCTTCTTGATTGCAGCTTTTGTTCCATCAGGAAGGTAAGCCTTATACACTAGCCCAAAACCACCACAGCCAATTATGTTTGCCTGGTCAAAGTTATTTGTAGCTCTAAGAAGATCGTTAATAGTTAGATCCTTACTATCTGAACTCTGAAAGAATAACACCAACTTTGAATTCGAGTCAAATGACCCCCCTGATCTTTCTTCCACTTCATCTTCAACCTCTACCTGGTCGCCAACCTCCTTACTCCACATGAGTAATATAAAACCCAAGAGCACAGCAATACCAATTGTAACACTGATAATTATTCCTAGTATACTGTTCTTTCCAATTCGGCTACCGATGCCTAAAGAGAGTTCTCGAGTTTGTCCTGCCTTTGTGGAGCTCACATTACAAGGATCAGATCCTCTACATAGTCCTGGATTGCCCTCAAAACTCGAGCTTGAGAAGCTGAAGAATTGGCCACCTGTTGGTACCTCTCCATGCAAATTGTTATATGCCACACTAAACTTAGACAAAAATGTGAGCTTGTTCAGAGAAGAAGGAATGGTCCCATTGAGAACATTGAAAGAGAGATCTAACACTTCCAAGTTCTCCATATTAGAAATGGTTTCAGGGATAGTGCCAGTAATGTGATTGTTGCTCAAATCTAACACATGAAGAGCTTTCAGCTGCCCAAATTCTGGCCATATTGTACCATTTATTTCATTATCATTCAAGTAAATGGCTGGTGGAAAACCAGATATTTGATTGTATTGCAAGCCGCCGACGCTTCTGTTGTGCTTCACATATAATGGCTCACTCATCAAGCTTGTATTTGTTGAGGTATGAATAAGCCTGAGGCTCTTCAGCTCTGTCAAGCTCTTTGGGATTTCCCCACTCAGTGAATTGTTTGAAATGTCCAAGTAGATCAATCTATCAAACTGCCCAATCCATGAAGGAATTGTTCCATTCAAATAGTTCCAGGACAAATCAAGAACCTGCAAATTAATGCAGTTCATCAACCAAATAGGTATTTTACCGAAAAGTGCGCAGTTTCCAAGCGCTAGAATCGTCAAATTTCTGAAACCATTAGATGATTCTGGAATCTCTTCACCATGAAAATTCTTGGTGAGAATCAGAGTTGACAGATTCTTGCAACTTTGGAACACTGTCAATGCTCCTGAAATATTTTGGAAGCTGTTATTGGACAATGATACAAAGGAGAGCGATTCGAGCTTCGTATACTCTTTGGGAATCTCTCCGGATAATCGGTTTTTCGCAAAGCTGAGAATTTGAAGCTGTGGGCAATTAGAAAGGCTGGAAGGGAGATCACCCTCAAGATTATTGCTTGCAAAATCAAGAGTAGTAAGCAAAGTCATGCCAGAAAAATCAACATTAATTCTCCCACTTAAGGAATTGTTTCTCAAACTTACATCTTTAAGCTTCAAACAATTACCAATAGATGTGGGAATCTTTCCAGAGAACGAATTTGAATCAGCAATGAGTTGTTCGAGCACTGAAAGATTGCCAAACACATCAGGGAGTTCGCCAGAAAATCTATTGCCCGAAATAATCAATCTCCTTAGTCCCGATAACTTGTTTAATCTCTCACTCAAACCGTTAGAGAAATTATTGAATGAAAGACAGAGCATTTGCAATGAAACCAGATCAAAGATCGAGTCAGGGAGACCACCTGTAAGAGAATTTGAACCCAAGTTCAATTCCTTCAGTGAAGCACTGCAATTCGAGAAAATCTTCCCATCAAGTGCGCCGGAGAAGGAATTCATTGAAAAATCAACAACATGAATCAAACTTGACCCAATGCAGATGCTAGGACTAACAGAGCCATAGAATGAATTGTTACTGATGTTGACATATAGGAGATTGGGCATATGAGCGCCAAGATCAGCAAGTGAGCCACTGAAGGAGTTGGAAGAGAGATTCAGTGATTGAAGAGTGTTGATGCCGGAGACGGCGGAGACTGATCCCGAAAGAGCATTGTGGCTGAGGTCAAGATGCTTGAGCCTGCGAAGGCGGGAAAGCTCCGGCGGGATGCCACCTGAGAGGAGATTTCCTGATAGATCGAGAGAAAGGAGCTCATCAAGATTGGAGAGGGAAGGAGATATGGAACCCTTGAGACCGCGATTAGGGAGAAGAAGAAGGGTTACTCTGCTGAAATTGGATTGCGCAAATGAATCCTCAGAGCAAAACACACCATCCCAGAAGCAGCAGGCTTCGTCCCCGGGCCAGGAGAAAAGAATAGAGCCGTTGGTTAGCGTTCCGGCGAAGTTCCGGAGAGCTATAAGGTCGCCAGAGTGGCAGGGAGACACAGAAACCCCATAAAGAATGGAGGAGAGAAGTACCAAGCTAGCACCGATTACCCATTTCATGAAGAACAGAGAAGAGAAATCCATGAAAATGAAAATGAAAATGAAGAAGTGGAGATCAAAATGTCCAGGCCCAGCAAAAGAGTCACCCAAAGATGAAGACTTTATTACATCAAAACCCTAAAGATGAGGTCTTTATTGCATGGGGATTGGGATTTAAGAGGTGGTCAAAGTTGGGCAACGTGAGAAGCTCTTATCTCGGAGAAGAGCTCACCTTTGACATTGAAAAGAAGGAAAGGGAGGACTTGCGAACTAAGAAAGAGTTTCCCATGGACCCAACACAAATCCGCCATTAAAGGAAGCTAAAAGGCTTCTCTTGCATAACAGCATTCAAATAAATATTCAATATCGCACGAAAAAGATGGTTCTATTTACATTTGGACGGATGCACTTTAATGCTACTAACTTTTATGGTGGTTTCAAAGGAGACGAAAGAGTGCAGCTTTGGAGTGTGGTCTGTGTCCTTTCTGGAAGTTGCTTAATGGAGAGTAAAAGTGCAGGAAAAGGCAGGAGATGAACTCCAAAATCTACAGTACCAACTCTACATATATTTAATCTATCTCATAAACTGTCTAAAAAGAGAAGATTCATTTTTATGAATTTGAATTTGTGGTGTCTATAACCTCATATTTTTAGCAATGGCAGGCTCCACAGATTGGAGTGGGTGTTGAAGGTGGGTGAAATTTTTACTAAGTTCAGAGCAAGAGGAAGAGGACTCATGCCTCTGCAACACTTTTTCTTTAATTATGGTTTCTTTTTCCACATGCCAAGTTTTGATGTTTCCAACTTCAGCAATTTATTGAATAACATTAATGTTGGGAGTTGATGAAGTTGGGTGGGTTTACAACTAATCCACTCTTCACTAATTTATAATAAAAAAATAATTAAAATTGTATTTCAAAATAAATAATTTTAACTTCCATTAAGCATAAACATCATACAAATTATTTTATTTTAATAAATATTTAATTTTTTTTGTTTATGAGAAAATAAATTAAACTTATTCTAATTTATTTTCACATTAGAAACCTCTACTAAAAATATTTTCCATTACAAACAACATTAGAATAAATGCTAACATTTCTGGTGAATCATACAAATTTTATTATAATTTCATACACACTACGTAAATTTAAGATCTTTTGGTTAAAAATTAAAGCTCACAATCAACAGACTAAGGATTTATTTGGGATAATTTTTTTCACTATTTCTTTGTGCTTTCAAGAAATTTTTGTGCTAAAAAACTGCTGCAGAAAATAGTAAGAAAACTGTCACAAATGAAGCCTAAAAAGCTGTGCATAAAGAGATTAGAAAGCAGTAAAGATTTAGGTTTCGTTTCGGGCGGCTTTTTAGCTGATTTCTAAGTCAGCTTTTTAGTACAAAAAATTTTTTAATTAGAAATTTTGTACTAGAAAGCTGTTTTAAAAAGCAGCAAAAAAGTTGTCCCAAATGAGTAAGAAAATAAATAAAACAATATATTAGTTTTAACATTTATTCATCAATAGATTAAAATTTCAAAGTTTTATTAAGATTTATTCATTTAAATATGAATGTTGGGATGTTTATCAAAGCATATTATTTTTGCTTAAGCTCTAAAGTATTGAGTACGTAGCAAACACGCATATTAAGTTGCGTCACTAAAACGCTTCCTTAACCTACTTTGACTCGCTTAATTATATGATGAATGTAGAGAAGGCCTTACAATATAGTTGAAATTCACTTCTTATTTACCATAAATATGTTTCTTTGCTATAGAAACTATCAGAGGTTGATGAAGAGGTGGGAAAAAAAAAAATTTTAGTTGAAACCAATTTTTAATGCAGGTTATGTAATATCTATTTCTTCATCCTTGCATAATTGTCAAATGTAGTAGGAAGTTTTGAGAAGTAGAGGAGGACAACAATAATACGTCTTTATCGCACTACGTGTGGTCAGCCACATTAATTCTTTTTCTATATTGTGTTCTATTAAGAGGCAATTTGCATATCAAGTTGTGGCTCACTGGTTCACGAAAAAATTCCGTCCCGCGTGATCCGTGTTCGATACCCTCAACTGCCCAAAAAAGGAAAATATGGTAAGAGTCAAATTCTCATTTAAATCTAATAAAATGATATCACTTTTAATACTTTCTAACCACGTCTTTTTAGGCTTATCGCTACTTTACATAGCATAGGCTGGATATGATATATCTACTCTCCTAAAGGTTATTAGAAGGCTGACATTTTAAGTGACTAAACCATCTAAGGCCACTCTCTCTAATTTTATCTGCCGCTTGAGCTATTACAACATTTCACATATATACTCATTTCGCATTCTATCGCTAAGTGTTAAGCCACTAATCCACCTGAGCAATCTGATCTTTGAAAATAATATTATGCTTCTCTTTTAATTGCTAACATTCTTTGCCATAAAGAATTGTAACTCTCACCACCATCTTATAAATTTTTCTCTAACTTTGAGGGATATTTTTCTATCACACGATAGGCTCGATGCATTCCTCCACTTAAACCATCCAATCTGAACTCTACTTAATATCCCCATCTATTTCAATATCACTTTGAATAATAGAGCCAAGATATCTACAACATATATTTTTTCTAATGATGTGCCCAATATCACAATCCTACCATTAGATCTATTACTACTAAAATTATACTTCACGTATTAAGTTTTAGATCTACTCAAACAAAAATCTTTAGACTCTATGATTGAACTCCATAATTCAAATTTTTCATCAATTCTCTCTTTAACATTATCAATAATAAGAATATCATCAACAAAAAGCATACAACAAGATAAATCCTCTTGCAAATGATTAGTAAGAACATCCATGGGACCATGACTAAAGCAAACGATATGAGTTTAAAGCTAATCATTGATGTAATCCAATTGAAACAAAAAAAAAATTTACTTGATCAAATCACCTTGTATTTAAACACAAGTAACAATTAATGTATACATATCCTTAATGACTTGAATATAAGCAACATAAACTTATTTCTTTTCTAGAACTCTTCAGAACACTTCTCTTAAAACTTTATCATATGCTTTCTCTAAATCAATAAATATCATAAATAAATCCTCTTTAATTTCTCTATAATTCTCCATCAAACCTCTCAACAAATGTACATCTTACATAACAGATCTATCTGACACAAATCAAAATTGATTTTGAGAAATGTTAATATCACGTTGTAATTTATACTCAATTATTCTCTCCCATAATTTTAATGTATGACACATTAACTTACTTCCTCTATAATTCACACACTATTGCCCATAGCTTTTATTTTTAAAAATAAGAATTAATAAACTCTTTTTCTACTCATCTGACATCTTTTTAATCTTCAAAGTAATATTAAAAAATTTAATAAGCCAAAAAAACCTTAATTTTCAAAGCATTTCCACATTTCTCATCAAGCCTTATTATTTTTTCACACTTCATTTTCTTTAAAACCTCTCGCACTTCAATTTTACTACTGCAACAAATAAAAAAGAAAATCTCTATTTTCATTTAAAGTAATAAAATCACTAAAATAAATCGTATTCACCACCTTCATTAAAAAAAAAAAAAATTACCAAAACATCTCATCCACTCATGTTAAATATCCTCTTATAAAAAAAATATTTTTTAACCTTCAACCTTAACACACTTTATTTCAATTAAATCTTTACTTCTCATATTTCTTTATTAGACTAACTTATACATACATTTTTCATTCTCTTTAATATTTAATTTATTATAATAGTATAGGAAGAGAGAAAAAAAAAATCTGACTACCACATTTTAGCTGAGTTTGATTTCCCTTTTCTAGTTTTCTTCTGCTTAATTTTTTTAAATAGTAATTTTAATTTATAGAAAAATATAATAACCTAATTTTTTATTTTGAAAACTTGACAAAATCCTTTCAAGTTCTATAGCCATTTATGTCGTGAACAATTTGGATTCCATTAAGTGAAAAAAATTCATGAACAAACAATGTAAAACACAAGAGCAAATGAAGAAAATCACATATATTTTCTTTTCAAAGACCAAAAAAAAAATCCAAATATCATATTTTTATTAACATAATCACAAGCATCTTATGTAGCACCTGCTTAGTACATGCGAAAAAAAAAAAGATTGAAAACAAGGAAATGATCAATCCCAGTCCCAGGCATATAAACCTCCAGCATTCCTCATCAAGTACACCCTGATTACTTGACATATCATGTTGAGCTAGCTTATTAGCATTTTTACCTACAGGCAGGTCCAGAATAATCATATTCATACACTTGAATGCTAGAAGAAATAAACCTCATGTATATGACCAATCATAAAGTGCTTTAGAGAGAAGAGATTATTACGTGCAGTCACCGGACGCAAAGCTACGTCTGGTTTTATCTCTGTGAATAGTAAAAGCGCAGTGGTGAATAGTAAAAGTGCAGTTCAGTACGCTTTTACTGTTCACAGAGACAAATCGGATGCAGCTCTACGTTTGATCTCCACACATAATAATTTCACTTTAGAGAGAAGATACTGGTTTAGCTCTTACTAGTTCTTTTTTATAAGAATAGACACCAATCCCCTTCTTTCTTCCCAGCCGGCCGGCGTCTACATACTGAACAAGAAGAGGGCATGGGCTGTACCTGCTGTCTCCTAGTCCTTGGTGAAGAACCTTCATTATTGAGAGACAAACATCTAATCCAATGAAGTCTGCAAGCTCCAAAGGACCCATTGGATGGTTTGTACCCAACTTCATTCCAGTGTCGATGTCCTCCTTTGTCGCTACACCGGTATATAGTGCATGAAACGCCTCATTGATCATCGGCATCAAAATCCGGTTCACGATGAAACCTGGGTAGTCGTTCGAGCATATGACAGTTTTGCCGAATCTAGAAAGTGAGAGTGTTATATATAGGCCAAGGAGAAAACCAGGCAACACCAAGTGAAGCTAAGAAATTCGGATCATAATATTATCTTGATCAATTTGATCAGAATGGGTTTTGCACGCATTGAATCTTCTTTATGACAAGTAATAAAAAACTTTGATTGTTTAATTGTGTATTGCACATAATCTCAAGGAAAATTCAATGGATATAAACCTATACTGACAAATTTTCTCCAAAGAGGAGCCAAAAATTCAGAAGCCAATCGAGGAAATGTGATGAAGTTTGAATTGTTTGCAATCTGGTACAAATGATTGGGAAGTTGACATTATATAAATGAATGAGATGGAAGAGGTAAGAACAAGACGCATTTTTTAAACAGATATTAGCGTGAGATTCCCATTAAAACATTGACGTTCCAGTCTTCCAATAACAAAAAGATTATTGGCTCCTTTTCACTGCTGTCATAACAAGCTAGAGTAGCCATTATTTATGCAATGAAATCATAATTGATCAAAGGTTCGCTTCAGGTTGAACTAAAAATAATGAAGCAGAATTACGGGTTAAAAAGTTACCTTTCCGCCAAAGCTTTAATTTTAGAGAAGACCACCTCAGATGTGTCTGCTCCCCTCACTATCTCAATCAGTTTCATCACAGGAGGAGGATTCATAAAATGCATGCCTATTACCTGAAAAACCTATCAGTTGTTTATTTCACATATTGTTATGATTCTTCAGATATAAACCAAGAATTATACTGTATATTTAGAATTCCATGCGGCATAAACAAATTTTTCTTGAAGAACATCACAGTACAATGATCGATGATCATTATTTTCTTTCTCATCTACATGTCATATGGAATATCTTCTACCAACACCCAAAATGTACTATATCTTCAATACATATTAATATAATCATTTTTCAATCTATTATTTCTAACTTGCCCTCACATTCATTTGAACATTCTTCTTTATATCACATTCAGAATTTATATCACACTCAACTTAATTATAACGGCTTTTTCAAAACCAAAAGTAATATGTGTAATAATAACATGACAGGTCTAATTGCAATTTTATGAAATTTACACATCTATATGATATTATCTTATTATATTATATCCTGTAGCACTTTACTATTATTTTTTAAAACTATTCGAATATAACATTATAAATTATATAATCATCTAATTTGATATTTGTGCATAATAAATCTAGACCAATCATATCAATTAATTATTAATTTATCATTAAGATCACTCTTATCAAAATAATATATCATATACTTTATTTTTATTCTACTAATTTTGGATCCTTATCATTTATTTTTTTTTTTCATTGTTCTAAATTTTTCCTTCTTTCAATAGAAATTTAACCTATTAAAATTATATCATTTACAAATAGCATACAACAAGGTATCTCAATTTCACTCTTTATAGTCCCTTTCTAAGGGTTAAAATTTGATGACAAATCGGTTTTTAAAAATTAGCTTGCATGAATTTTGGCGATGCAAGCATGCAATTAGGTACACGTTTTGCATGTAATGTATACATATATGTATTATAACTGGAAAGGCTAACCTGTGCAGGACGTCTAGTTGCAGAAGCAAGGCGGGTGATGGAGATTGAACTAGTGTTGGATGCCAAAATTGCGGAAGGTTTGACTAACTTATCAAGATCAGAAAACAGCTTTTTCTTGACATCTTCAGACTCAATGATGGCTTCAATTATAACATCTGCATGCCTAAAATCTTCCAGATCCGATGTGCATCTCAGACGGTTTAAAGCATCTGTACCAGCTAGCTGCAAATACGAAGTAAAACAGCGAAAAAAAGATCTTTAGCCATCTTCGAAACAGTTACGAACACACAGGAACTATTTATCTTTACAAAAGCTTCAGATGATATTCCCAAGCAAAATGTATTAGGTCACTCGAGTTACTATCATCTTCTTTCAAAGAGACGTGTTTTTTTATACACAATCTACAAAAGGAATTTACCAAATGTGTAAACCCGGTAAGGAATTTATATGCAGAACAGTTCAGTGTTAAGAGATGTGCACTAAATTGTTTAGAGAAATCTCCAGCTTCTCATCCAGTAAACATATGCTACATAAACTTCAAGTGATGGTACTGGTGATGAACCTTTTTTTTCAATAGCAATATTTACCCTTGATGTAACATTCTGCTCATCAAATAGTTTATAATAGATATGCAAGCCTATCAGAGCAATAATATATCAACCTAACATGAATATTACTATCGCCATCAGATTTAGGGAAAATTGCATGCGTGACTCCCGTTTGAGTTAATAATTATGCCCGCTCAACATTAATCCTTCTTTGTTTGAATATTTTCAGATTGGCCCTCAATACCTTTGTATTCTTCTCTCCCTCTGCTTTCTCTAAGAAAGAAATGGAATTTGGTAGCCCCAATTAAACATCTCTCCCTCTCGATTTCTATATAAATATATATATATATATATATATATATATATATATATATATATATATATATATATATATATATATATATATATACATATAAAAAAAAGAGATAGACCCTCTGGTCCAGCTGATGAGAAAAAGAGATTTGTTTTACTCCATTAGAATTCGATTATAGGGATATCAAAATTATTATCATTGCCATTCACATTGACCTAGACAAGAAGAGTTCCACCTGAACCCAAATTCATGAAATCTCAAGATTATTTATGTTGGGTCTTTAGATTATAAATAGAACCTGGAAGCATGTAAAACAGAATTGAATTATCGCATAAAAGTCATCTAAATTGTTGTGAGTTTGTTGGATTTGAATTCTTCAAGCGTTGCAAGTCTTAAGACAACTTATGGGGGACAATTCTCCTTTGTACAACATGAGACTTGGATCATCCAATTAATGATTTATATCATTGTTCTTTCTTCTAAACTGTTTAATGCTTGGTTTGGGTGCATGATTGAGATTATATCAAACTTGATATATGCCTTTTTTCTTTTCTTTGTTTTTGGGAGCAAATTTGAATCACTACAGAATTTTTAACCCATTCTCAAATTTTTGACAGAATTTTTTATTTTAAAAATGACACATTTTTATTAGATTTAAATGAGAATTTGACTCTTAGTACGACCACAACAGAATGAGAATTTGACTCTTAATAGGACATAATGGAGAAAAAGGATTCATATAGCCGATTCCACTTAGTGGGGTAAAAGCTTGCTGTTGTTGTTGTGGTTTTTACATTATTGTTTAGAATGAATGAACTATATTATCTAATTTTACGTCAAAAGAGATTTAAATTAATAGCTGAAAAAATGCAAAATGTGATTCATTTTAGGTTTTCATAGTAAACCTTGCACCCTAAAACATCCTAAGAGCTTATGGTGGTATTGTTATATCTTGGGCAATAATTGGTTAGTCAAAATATTAATAAAAATTATAATTTAAACAAGATTGTGTAAGCTATGGTTCTAGATAAAAACAAAGTCACTATCAAAAAATCAAAATTGCATACCTACATTTGATGAGGCATAGCCTTGAAAAATTTTTAGAATAAAGTGATTATTTGTTGAAGCTTATAATCCTATAGTTGATGACTATGAGAAGAAGAGAACCAGAACTCGTTCTGGAAACTTGAAATTCGAAAGACTTGGGTGCGAAATTGGGTATCTAAGACTTCGAAGTAAAGAGCCTTGCGTGTCAAAGAAAACCTGATGGAGGATATAAGAGTGGAAATTCCAAATATCATTTTAATGGAACGATCATAAAGTCTTCTATAAAGAAAAGACCACCAAATTTTACATATACATTGCTAATAAAGCAAGTAAACATCAACTCAGCATATCCTTTTATTTCATCACAAGTGTATTTATAGAAGTACAAAAAATAGAATTAGAAGAGATAAAAAGGGACCATTAATATAATAAGTTCTTTGAATGCATAAAGTGATTTGAATGCATCGCTCTTATTCTTTATATTCTTGACTTTTCATCTTCTATCTTTCATGAATTGAAAATGATGTTTCATCTTCTCTTCTCTTCAGGTAAAATTTAAAAGCCTTCATAGAAAACAGCTATTTAGACTCCATTCTAAATCTTCACTAATATTTTTTCATATCAAGAAAATAAATTAGAACAATATAACTTGTCCTGCACCAATTAGAATGTAAGCATTTATGATGTTGAAAAGAATCTTAAATCACATACATGGCAAACAAATATAACATTATAAAGCCAGGAAATCAAATTTGCAAATGCAACAAACTAAAGGAAGAAAATATGCAACAAACAAAATAACTAAGATGCAAGATAACCCCTCAAAACAATCCATAAAATAATAAAATTTAAATTTTCACCAAGTGTTTTAAAGAGGTTCAACTCCCACCAAGGATCAACACAAACAACCACCAAGCTCTTAACTCTTTGAAAAGAAAAGATGAAAAACAATGAAAACTTGAAACTAAGGAAATGCAACGAGCCAAAGATGAAATTTGAAAATGAACAAAGATTTAAAAAAAAAGGAAAATGCAAGAAAGAACAATATCATCAAGGAGATCCAACAAATAGAAGAAATCAAGAAACTCCCAATTCATCTAACAAGCAATCATGCACTCAAGGCTGTTTGCTCGAATACCAAATTGATGGATGATGTAAGAAGGAGAAATTTTAAATATCATTATAATACAATGAGCACCAAGTCCTCCATAAGGAGAATATCACCAAATATCACATGTTACATTGCTAATAAAGCAAGCGAATCAACATCAACTCAATTTATCATTTCATTCCATCACAATGGTATTTCTAGAAGTACAAAGTATAATTTTGAAAAGATAAGAAGGGACCTTAATACAATAAGTTATTATCCAAGATGATGATAAATACATATACCTCATCCTCTTCATCTTCTTGACTTTCACCTCCTATAGTTCATGAAATGTTATATTTTATCTGCTCCACACATCAAACACAAAATTTAGGAGTCTTCATGGAGAAACTACTTCAAGTCCACATAAAATCTTCAACATACTCTTTGTTACTATAAAAATACATTTTCTCAAGATATAACTACAACTCATTAATAATTTGTCTTAGATCAAACTCGAAAAAAGGTGTCATCACCACACTTTTGTAGGAGTTGGGCACTAACAAAAGAAGCCAACAATATCTCGAGGCAAAAGGCCACATCCTAAGGAGGGATACTAGTTGCAACAAAAATATTTTCTCATTTACACTACCGGGAGGACATAAAATGGGTCCAATATAAAGCCATAATAATTTTATCCTTTGTTGGATGACGACATGTGTCATACACAGCCATGTGGTAGGTGACAAAACGAATACCCCCAAGAGTTTAGTGTTGAATATGATTCAAGATAATGATATATTCTATGTGGGAAGAGGCTTGTCAAATAGCAGGCCAATATCATCAATGAGCCAATGCCAAGTTATGGTGTGCCTTGACATCGCCTAATGAAAGTTGAGTCGTCAACTTTGTATGTTGAGCTAACATCAAGGGTAGGATGGTGGGTGCTGAGAAGGATCTCAACAAAAGCGTCATGAAGCACAATGACAAGCCAACAACTCTAGTTTGGCAAGCTATTGACAAGGGCGAGGAGATGTTTGCTAAGTCGAGAAGGAAACTTGACGAGGCAAAGAGAAATATGTTGACAAGGCAACAGATCTAGAGTCTAAGATGTCAAGTTATCGGTGAGTGGAAAGTTGCTAATGTGCCAAGTAGGAATTGTCGACTTTTCAAGAAGGCTATAAAGTGAGGGTGATGTCGGCGTTTCTCAAGAGAGGAATAAAATACACACTGAGAGGGAACTTGGAAAGGCCGAGACAAAGTTGACGAAGCGCCGAGAATGAAAGCCAATAACTCTATAGTGCCAAGGACATGTTGAGCTAGAGAGAAGGCCAAGGGGATGAACATGCCATTAACAGGGTGCTATGTTGCAAAATCTAATGCGCCATGTTGTCGACAATATGCTAAGAGATGCCGGGAAGGTGACTTCTTGTCAAACTTGGCCCCAAGTGAAGCCTACGATAAATGAATCTAAGTCAATCATCAGGAGGGCTGGCCAATAAATTTAGATTGTCGAGCTATCAACAAGGGGGACCGAAGAGGACGCCCAAGTCGATGGGGCTCAAGAATGTCTTGTCGTTAGTTAAAACTGAGGGGTTTTGATAAATTTGATCAAGATCCGATCAGCAGAGAAAATGGAGAGGATTTGTCTAAATCAAATCCAATTTGAACAAACAAGGGTAGAGCTTTCCATAATGAATGTGAATTAAGCCAACAAATGAGCGAGCTAAGATCAAGTCAATGCCTGTCACATTTAAGCTTTTTAAATCATTTGTTGTACTTGTTTAATTGCTTAATTTTATTTTTCACTATTTATTTTCAAGAGGTAATACTCTGACTATTCCTCTATACTTAATCATCGATCCATCATTTGTAGTTTCTGCTTGGGCATGCCTGGTACATATGAAACTACTCTTGACCACGAGGCAACTCTAATTTACTTAATGGCGAATAAAAGGCTTTGCTGATGAGATTCAAATTAGCAACATATTCATTGGTTGGTTCCTGTCTATATAAATTATGAGGGTATTAATTTTGAAGTTCATAGAGATGCAATTCTTGCCGCTCACACGGGTATGACAATAAAACTATAGTTGAAGCAAAGACGACCTTCTCTTTGACGCTAAGTCCGCTTTCATCAGCCACCAAAAACGCCAAGCCGAACTCCCACGCTGATAAGCAGTTGTATTTCACCAGGGACGGCAAAAAGGCTCCCCGTCACTGACACCCGAATCAATCCATTGTGGATCACAATAGCTACTGCTGTTTGTTGAACTTACCGCACAACAAAGATAAAATCCAGAGCACTGGAAAGCTCGCACTCCAGAACCGTTTAAACACGTCCCATAAACCAAACCTAGTCAATAATGTCACACTAACAGAAACCTCAATCGAAACCCTAACACAAAAAACCAACACGTCATACGAAACAACAACAAATTCGACAACCAACTTGAAATAAAGGCTTAAACGTAATGGTGGAAATAGGAAGGGTGAAGAGAAAAAAAATGACCTCAGAGAGTTTCCCCTTTGATACAAGTTTCCGGAGGGCGGCACCGATGCCCTCCGAAGCCCGTTGAAGCGCGCCGGAATCGGAGTCATGGAGCCATACGTCGAAGCCCGAGACGGCAGCCAGCTGAGCGATGCCTGAGCCCATCTGGCCGCCACCGATCACTCCGATCGTCTCCCGCGTCTCCCCCATAGTCGATCGCCGGAGATTGAGGTGTGTCAAGAGATCATTATGCGTACGGAGTTCGGACTTTTAGCTGTTTGCCGTGCACACTCATGGGGCCCACGCAACCCATGTCCAACGAACAAATTTTAAAAAATTGAAATTATAAGCAACGGCTGGCAAGGGCGAGCGAATTGACGTGGCTGCAAGTCGCGGTGCGGGGTGGACAAGTGGCCATGAAATCAGTGGCTGGCGAAGGAGAGGTTACATAATAAATATATAATATATTTATTATATATTTTTATTGAATACGGATAATTTTTCTGTTCAGATTTTACACATAATAATTTTTTCTGATGATTAAGAAATAAAAATAAATAAATAAAAAGTCATAGTCATAGACAAGATTATAAAAATTGGATAGGATAATGAATCCCAAAAAAAAAAGAGATTCACAATTTTATGATTTGACTAGAGTTCAATCATAATTCAACGGATGAAGTAATAAATATTAATAAAATTTATATAATAATGATGTTATGATTTCAAATATGTGATAAAAATTAAATACAATTAAAAATTATGAAGCATAAAACTCATACAATTAATTAAAAGGACATTTTAAAATTAAAAAAAATAATGTTTTGAGTAACTGACCTCTGAAACAAGGGTGGATTTAATACTGCTGGAAATTCTGCTCGTAATGCCAATTTTTCCTACAGTGCTCAAGCACTAATATATAAGTCTTTGTTCCTCTGCTAAAAATTACACCGCCGCTACTACCGGCGGATATAATACTGACGAAAAGTTTGTTGGTAATACCAGTCTTTGTTCTTCTGCTATTTACCAATACACATGTTTTATTTGTCCACATATGATTTTATAAGGGAGAAACATTCCATTAATGATTAAAGTTTAATAAACTTACATTCAATATACAAAAATATCACCCAATACCTACACCTAGCTCCCCTTGTTATATCATTAGTGGCTAGTGTCTAGTGATTTGATCAATGTAATGGATGCTTTCAAAGATGGCACAGCTACATAAGATTTGTGATCCCACTCTAGTTCTTGTGGTTGAAAAGGTGCCTAGTACATTCTTATGTGGCCAAGATAATAGAAGGGAAAACTCATTTATCCCAATAGGTTTTCCTTTTCAACTTGACTAGTGATATCTTCTTGG
Source organism: Dendrobium chrysotoxum (assembly GCA_019925795.1). Lineage (NCBI taxonomy): Eukaryota > Viridiplantae > Streptophyta > Magnoliopsida > Asparagales > Orchidaceae > Dendrobium > Dendrobium chrysotoxum. The sequence continues at coordinate 63,964,348 of CM034307.1, forward strand.
CTTCTCTAGCCTTTTGAATAGCTACTTATTGTATTGTCGTCATGTTGTCACCTTGGTGGCATTAAATCAATGCCTAGATGTTCATCCAATTAGAATTAAGCTCCCCATGCCACCATGCCACATCTTGACAATTTCAGTTGTTCAAGTATTGTTCACCATAAAGTTCTAATAGTTTTGGCATAAGCTCCTCTTATTGAGTTCTTTTTTGTTAGCTGACAATCTTCATCATCTTTTCATAATGCGTATGTCTAGCTTGCATCACTTTTTGCTAATTCTTTATCAGTGTTGACTAATCCACCAAGGTCTTCTTGTCGGCAAATAAGAATGACACTAGTTATCAATGAGCATAATCGTGTAGGGACCCCCCTAGAAGAAGTAGCAATGTTAGTGTTCTATGAGCAATGCGGCCATCATATAGTGGATAAGCCTAGCAAATTCAAATTTATTGTTATGCTCAAATACCATTATGTTGCACTCAACAAGTCTACTCAATAACTCTTACATTGTGATTCTCATTATTGATATGTTATATGTGACTAAAAGAATTCAATGAATTCATTCTTGAGATGACATTACTCAACCTATCCTAGAAGAAAACATGTCAATATTTATAATCAATATGAAGGTGACCAAGGTCATCTTTCTCTTAAGAGAACTATTAATGCGGAGCACACTAGCCCAGGACGGATGGAAGAACACTTTACCTGGCTAACAAACTCAGACCATTCTCCACTATCCTGTTTTACCTTTTTAGTTGCATTTTACTTTTTGCTGCCATCACTAATTTTATTAGTCCTTTTTTTATAGTAATTATGTTATAGCAAAAGGGGGAGAAATAGTATACATAGACAAGGAGGAAGGGACAACATCAATTTTTTGAAAAACATTAACAAAGTTTAAGAGTTCCGTAGAGAGACCTTGGCTCTCTGTATTTTCTTCTTTGTTTTCTTTGGCTTATCTTCTTGCAGGTGACGATGTAATGGTGTAATGATGTCATGACAGAAGAACTCAATGCTCTTTACAAACAAAGGACCTGGTCCCTTGTTCCCGCTCCTTTGAACAAACGCATTCTTGGTTGCAAATGGACCTTCAAAACAAAAATGCTTCCTACAGGTCAAGTGGACTGCCATAAGGCTCGACTTGTAGCCTTGGGATCTGATCAAATATACGATGAAAATTATAATGAAACCTTCAGTCCGGTCGCCAAGATGCCCACCATCCGCATTCTCCTCACGCTTGCTCTCAATCGCAATTGGCAAATTCTTCAACTCGACGTCTCTAATGCTTTTCTCCACAGCGATCTTCCAGGTGACATCTACATGCGCCAACCTCCCGGCTTCGTGGATCCTCACTCACCCAGCTCCGTCTGCAAACTACATAAATCGCTCTATGGACTTAAGCAGGCACCTAGGCAATGGTTCCAAAAGCTCACCACCTTCCTTCAATCCCATGACTTCTGGTTCAGTCGCTCCGACCCCTCCTTACTCATCTTCACTAAGCAGCACGTTCAAATATATCTACTAATCTATGTTGATGACATTCTTGTCACAGGTAACGATCCACCCACTATACAGTCTCTACTCAAGGCTCTACACTCACAATTTGCTCTCAAGTAATTAGGACAAATTTCCCTCTTCCTCGGCACACAGGTTCAACAAACCCCCACAGGCTACTTCCTTACTCAAGAGCACTACGCTACCAAGCTTCTCCATGAGGTCGATTTCGACGGCTGCAAGGCCTCACCTACTCCTACCCCTCGGCACTGCAAACACAAACTCAACAATAATCAATCTTTCCATGATCCCTCTCTTTCTCATCATCTCATCGGATCTCTCCAATACTTATCCATAACTCGTCCTGACATCGCCTTTGCAACAAATCGAGTCTGCCAACACATGCAACAACCCATGGTTCAAGACTTACAAGCTCTCAAATGCCTTCTCTGTTACGTCAATGGCACATTATCCTACGATCTACCTCTCACAATTCTCATCATCACAAATGCCGACTGGGCTTCGGACAACACTGATCGGAAATCAATCTCAGGTTTTTGTACTTTCTTGGGACCCAGTCTCATTTCCTGGTCCATCAAGAAACAAGTCACTGTCGCCAAGTCTTCCACTGAAGCTGAATATAGGCCTCTCTCTGCTACCACCTCCGATGTAATCTGGCTCCATCGACTAGCTGCCGAACTTCACATTGAACAAAGCTCGCCGACGATCATCCATTGCGACAACATCTCCGCCATAGCTCTCGCCAAGAATCCCGTCTTCCATGCTCACAGAAAACACATCGAAATATACTACCACTTCATTCGACAGCACATCTCCTTCGGCAACATCACTATCCAGCACATACCGTCCAAAGACCAAGTTGCCGACTGAAATGTTCCAAGAAGCAGCCGAATACAGGGAAGAAGAAGAAGAGAGAGGCCAAAAGAAATATTTCTTATTACACATCTATGCACTGTACATAACCCTCATATAAATAGCAGAGAGGAGATAAAAGAAACCAATGAGCTAAGTACACGTGTCTAAACTAGAAAAGCAGTAAATACAAGACTGTGGCGTATATGTATGTTAACAGGCCCCCTCAAACTGTTGCTTCGGAAGAGGTAACTAGTTTGCGTGAAAGATGCTGGAACCGAGGTGTGGGAAGAGGTTTGGTTAGCAGATCTGCGAGCTGATCATTGGTAGAAATGTGGTGAAGTTGGATAGCCTTGTCCTTGACGTAGTTGCGGATGTAGTGACAATCCACCTCTATGTGTTTGGTACGCGCATGAAAGACGGGATTGTGAGCTAGCGCAATGGCGGAGGTGTTGTCGCAAGAGATAGAAGTAGCGGAGGACTGTGGACAGCCGAATTCTTGAAGCAATCGGCGGAGCCAGATGACCTCGGCAGCGGCGGAGGCCAAAGCACGGTATTCTGCTTCTGTTGAGGAACGAGCAACGGCGTTCTGTTTCTTGACGCTCCAGGAGACGAGGGACGATCCCAAAAAGGTACAATAACCGGAAGTAGATTTCCGATCGGTGGCGTCTCCGGCCCAGTCGGAGTCCACGAAGGCGTGTAGGTGGAGTGGAGATTTGCAAAACAAAGAAATGCCGAAGTGTAAGGTACCATTTATATATCGTAATAGACGTTTGAGTGCATCAAAATGAATGTTAAGGGGATTTTGCATAGATTGACATACCTTGTTGACGGCGAACGCGATGTCGGGCCGGGTTAAGGTGAGATATTGGAGAGAGCCGGCGAGTTGGCGATATAAGGTGGCATTAGAAAAGCTGACGGAGTTATCTGGATTAGAGGTATTTTTCAATAGAGAGGGGTTGTTGACGGATTTGCAGTTCAGCATGCCTGCCCGAGAGAGAATCGTGTGAGCAAATCTTTGCTGATTTAGGTGGAGACCATAGGAGGTGTGGGTGACTTGTATGCCGAGGAATTGGGTTAGAGATCCCAGATCACGCATGGTGAAGCGGGAGTGAAGATTGGTGAGGAGATTTTGGATAGAGGTAGTGCAGTTACCGGTTAAGAGAATATCGTCGACGTACACAAGGAAATACATGACAATGCCTTTGATGTTGTAGATGAGCAGTGAAGGATCGGAGGAGCTAAACGTGAAACCGAGTGTTTGAAGGTAACCGGATAGGGTAGAATACCATTCGCGAGGCGATTGTTTGAGGCCGTAGAGGGCCTTCTTCAACCTGCAGACATAAGTGGGATGCGTTGTGTCTTTGAATCCAATGGGTTGTTTCATGTAGACGGTGTGGTTTAGATTGCCATGGAGAAAGGCGTTAGAGACGTCAAGTTGATGTATGGGCCAGTGGTGGTGAAGAGCGACGATGAGAAGAACGCGGACGGTAGGAATTTTGGCAACAGGGCTGAACGTTTCGGTATAATCCAACCCGTATTCTTGATTGAAACCTTGGGCAACGAGGCGGGCTTTGTATCGAGCAACGGTGCCGTCGGCGAGATATTTGGTTCGAAAGGTCCATTTGGAGCCAAGAATATTTTGATTCGGAGGAGGAGGAACGAGATCCCACGTGCCTTGTGATTGCAAGGCTTGGAATTCCTGAGACATGGCCTGACGCCAATGGGATTCCTTTGCAGCCGCGGCGTAGGTTGTGGGATCAGGAGGAGTATCTTTATGAAGCAGATTAAATATGGGTTTGGGTTTCAGATGTCCAGTTTTGAATCTTGTCAGCATAGGATGGTGCGGACCATTTGCGGCTGGGGAAGGGTTGTCATCGTATTGATTTACCGCGGATGGAGTTGGATCAGTTGCAGAGGTAAGGGTGGGTGCGGGTTGAGTTGCCGAGGGGGATTGGCTGTGAGTGGGGACGGGGGTAGAGGAATTGGGGAATTGCGGTTTAACTGCAGGTGGATGGTGGATAACAGATGTAGGAACGAGTGTGAGAGGGGGGGGAAGATTCGGATCCAAGGTAGACTGAGTGGTTGCGGATCCATCTTGGTATGGAAAGACGGCCTCGTTAAATATAACGTGCCGCGAGGTGTAAATCTTGCCGGTCTTAGGATCAAGGCAGAGATAGCCTTTTTGGGAGGTGGCATAGCCAATGAAAATGCAAGGTGTGGATAGGGGAGATAGTTTGTTGGCGGAGTAGGGTCGGAGCCAGGGATAGCATAAACAGCCGAAAATTTTTAGGTGCTTGTATGTAGGTTGTTTTTGATAGAGAATTTGGTAGGGACTGTTTTGATGGATGGTGGCCGTGGGAAGACGATTGATGAGATAAACAGAAGTGAGAAGAGCAGCGTCCCAGAAGGATTGAGGGAGATGAGCTTCAATGAGGAGGCTACGCACGGTTTCTATAAGATGGCGGTGCTTGCGTTCAGCAACTCCGTTCTGAGCGGGTGTATGCGGGCAGGAGTATTGGTGAAGTATGCCTTGCTGTTTACAAAAAATTTTGAATTGATTGTTTATAAACTCGCCGCCACCGTCAGAACGAAGAATTTTAATGTGTTTGTTAAATTGCCTAGATATCATCTTGTGAAATTCGATGAATTTGAGGAGAACTTCCGACTTGTGCGTAATGGGATAAACCCAGCAGTATTTAGAGTAATCATCGATAAAGCACACATAGTATTTGTAACCATTAGTAGAGAATATTGGAGACGGTCCCCAAACATCGGAATGAACGATTTCAAAACAAGCATGAGTATGGTTGAGAGATTTATTGAAAGGTAGCCGGTGGCTTTTAGCTAGCCGGCAGGAATTACACAAATTATTTTGAGCAGTGATACAAATAGAGGAAATGTTTTTAGAGAGCTGAAGAAGAGTTTGAGCCGCCGGATGACCAAGACGTTTGTGCCAGAGGTGAGGAACCGCTTGAGTAGATAGGAGAGCCAGGTGCTGTTTGGGAGATGAAGAGCGGATGGGGTAGAGGCCGTTAATGCACGGTCCCGTGAGAAGTAGACGTCCCGTCGTCGAATCCTGAATATGAAATTTGTGAGGGAAGAATTTCACAGTGCAATGGTTGTCGGAGGTTAGCCGATGAACAGATATAAGATTAAAGGATAGATTGGGGACGTGATAAAGATTGTGAAGATTAAGGTTACCTTGAGGCAGAGGTAACAGACCTTTACCTGTATGCTGAACAGGAACCTGATGGCCATTGCCGAGTGTAACATGATTGGAGCCGGTGTGAGGGGTCGTGGATTGAAGGTGTGACAAGTCTGAAGTGAGATGGGTGGAAGCGCCGCTATCAAGAAACCATTCGGCTGAGCTGTTGGAGTCCGAAGGAGAGAACAGGGCCATTTTCTGAGCTTGCGATTCTTCGGTGTAATTTTCATCATGGCGGTACCAACATTTTAAAGCGGAATGTCCAGTCTTTGAACAGATTTGGCACGTGATGGAGCTGTGGCTGGTTTTGTCTGGACGGCGGGAGGAGGGCCGAGAAGAACGATTTGGATGATAGTTGCGACCGCGATTAAAATTGGAGCGTCCGCGACCGCGTCCGCGGTGAGCAAGAAGAGCAGTTGAGGAGTCGGAGAGTTGGAGGTTTTGGAGATCTTTGGTGGTATCTTGAACAAGATTTTGTTCCTCGCTGCAGAGAAGAGTATATAGATCGTCGATGCTGATGGGTTGAAGATTGGTACGGATCGCCGTCTTGAAGGCTTGATATTGAGCTGGCAAGCCATTTAACGTATAGAAGATCACTTCTTCGGAATTGAGCGGGGAGCCGGTCGCCGCAATAGCGTCGACTTTGGATTTGACGGAGAGAAGATACTGAGCCATGGTTTGGGTTTTCATGGAAAGGTTGTTGAGTTCGTTGCGAAGTTGAATACTACGGGACCTGGTTGAGGATTGAAGGCGATGAGAAAGAGTTTCCCAAATGTCGAAACAGTGATCTAGAGAAAGCACATAGGGAAGAATACTAGGGGAAATGACAGAGTAGAGGGCGGCGGCCAGGTTTTGGTCAAGAAGGTTCCAAGATTGGACAGAGAAGGAACTGGCGGTGGAATCTTGGGAGGAAGGGCAAGTCCAGCTACCGTCAAGAAACCCGGCGAAGCCATTTGCCCGGAAGATTTTAAAGACCTGGGAACGCCACATTGGGTATGTTTCGGCGGTGAGAGGAATGGAAATGACAGACTTGATGTTGCTCATAAGAAATTTGAGTTGGGGAGGGATGGGAGGGAATTTGGATGATGGAGCTGAATCTTGAAGGGCTTCCTGCACGTCGGCGTCGGTAGAGAGAGTGGACGCCTCCATGGATACTCAGAGGCGAGTTGATTGGGCGCTGGGAAAAGCCTGCTCTGATACCATGAAATGTTCCAAGAAGCAGCCGAATACAGGGAAGAAGAAGAAGAGAGAGGCCAAAAGAAATATTTCTTATTACACATCTATGCACTGTACATAACCCTCATATAAATAGCAGAGAGGAGATAAAAGAAACCAATGAGCTAAGTACACGTGTCTAAACTAGAAAAGCAGTAAATACAAGACTGTGGCGTATATGTATGTTAACACCGACATCCTAACCAAATCTTTCTCTTCCTCTCGCTTTAACGACCTTTGCTCTAAATTAATCATTCATTCCTCGAATGCTTAATTTAAGGGAGGCTGTTAGCACGTGACTTTTATTTACTAAAGCTGTACCTGCACCTATTTACATCTCTACCTATATTCATCTATATATTGCTCCTGTATCTTTGTAAGAATAATAGATTACATTTTCCTCTCATGCTATCTTCCTCACTCTCTCTGTTTCCTCACCACATCCTCTCTCGACTGATCTCACAATTCAACCCTTGCTGCAGCAGTTTGAGGATCTCACACCCACGGAGCTGCCCGCCGAATTGCCACCCCTTCGTAATATTCAACACCAAATCGACCTGGTACCCAGCTCATCATTACCCAATCTTCCACATTACAGACTCAATCTGAAGGAGCAAAGTATTTTATAAGAATTGGTAGACCAACTACTTGAGAAGCAGTTGATTCAAACAAGCTTGAGTCCTTGCACAGTGCCGGCGCTCCTAGTCCCAAAAAAAGATGGAAATTAGAGAATGTGTATAGATAGTTGGGCCATCAATAAGATAACCATCAAGTACAGATTTCCAGTGCCTCGTGTTGAAGAGTTGATTGATCAGCTTACGGGGTCCGCTATCTTCTCCAAAATTGACCTTCATAATGGCTATCACCAGATTCGGATATGTCCAGGGGATGAGTGGAAAATAGCGTTTAAAACTCCTCAAGGGTTGTATGAGTGGAAGGTTATGACATTTGGACTATGTAATGCCCCCTCTATATTTATGAGGATGATGACAGAGATTCTCGAACCTTATATGGGCAAATTTTGCATTGTGTATTTCGATGACATCTTGGTTTATAGCACCACTCGGCAACAGCACTTGCAACATTTAATGACCCTTTTTAAGGTTTTGAAGCAACAAAGGTTATTCATTAACTTTCCTAAATGTGAATTCGCCGTCCAAAAGGTATCTTTCCTAGGCTTTATAATCTTGAATGAAGGAGTACATATGGACTCAAGCAAAGTAACTGCTATTGTTGATTGGCCATCTCCAAAGTCTTTTTTTGAAGTTTGAAGTTTTCTAGGATTGACAAACTTTTACTGCAAATTTATCAAAAATTTCAGCCTCATACTAGCTTCGGTTACGGAATGTTTGAAGTCTAAGATATTCTGTTGGGGTGACGAACAACAACAAAGCTTCGAAGCACTCAAGTTCGCGATCAGCTTGGCACCGGTCCTTGTTCTTCCTGACTTTGCCAAGCTTTTTACTTTAGATACTGACGCATCATCCATTGGGGTTGGAGTAGTCCTTTCGCAAGAAGGTAAACCTATTGCTTTTTTCAGCTAGAAATTATGCCCAACACGACAGAAGTGGTCAGCTTATGAACAGGAATTTTATGCAGTCATTCGAGTGCTTAAACAGTGGGAACAATATTTGTTATATCAAGACTTCATACTTTGCAGTGATAAAAAGGCCTTACAGTATATAAATAGCCAGCGAACAGTGAACCGTATGCATGCCCGCTGGCTGATGTTTTTGCAAAGATTTTTATTTAACTTTAGGCATAAACCAGACACCGAGAATTGGGTGGCAGACGCCCTTAGCTGAAAGCAAATTCTACTTACACCATTACAAACAGAAATCACATGACTAGAGTTTATTAAAGAGATGTATGAGGAGGATCCAGATTTCAATGTTACCTGGAAGCGGTGCAAAGAAGGACTCAACTGTAAAGAATACTCCATTAGGCACGGCTACTTATTCAAAAGAAATTTGCTTTGCATCATTGTCTCATCCTGGAGGCAACAAATTATACGTGAAGCCCACGGTGGGGGCCTAGCAGCACATGTAGGAAGAGATAATACCTTCCGGCAACTCCAAGCTGTTTCGTTTGGCCTCGGTTATGGCGTGACATTTTTCAGTTGGTAGACAGCTGTCCCGTCTGTCAAGTTTATAAGGGGGGAGCTCAAAATACAGGCCTTTATATGCCCCTCCTAGTGCCGGACTCAATATGGGAAGACCTCAGTCTAGATTTCGTTTTTGGGCTTGCCTAGAACCTGGCGTGGCAACGATTCGATAATGGTCGTTGTGGACAGATTCTCCAAAATGTCCAATTTTATATCTTGTAAGAAAACTTCCAACGCCTTAAATATTGCAACACTTTTTTTTAATGAAATTATCCGTTTACATGGCCTACCTAGAAGTCTCACATCCGATCGTGATGTCAAGTTCATTAGTCATTTTTGGCGAGAACCGACCTTCGACTTAGCTCGGCGTACCATCCCCAATCTGAAGGACAAACGAAAGTCATCAACTGTACTTTGGGAAATCTGCTACGATGTTTGGTACGGGACAATCCAAAGCAATGGGAAGAAGTCTTAAGTAAGGCGGAGTTTGCTTATAACGCTATGACTAACCGTTCCACCGGTAAGTCTCCTTTTAGTATTGTTTATACTAAACAACCTAACATTGCTCTGGACATCACCCTTTTACCAAAATGCACGTCCTCCACTGCTACAAACTTCGCCGATAGATATACAGAAATGTTAACTGAGGTCCGTCAACAAATTATTAAATCCAACCAACACTATAAGGAGGCTGCAGATGCTCATTGCCAGCAAGCAACTTTTAATGTGGGAGATCTAGTTATGTTCAGGCTTCGAAAAGAGCGGTTCCCACTTGAGACCTATAGCAAGTTGGCATGACGTAAATTGGGTCCAGTCCCTATCACAGCTAAGATCAATGACAATGCTTATACAGTGGCGTTACCGGCTGATTGGAATACGTCCCCAACCTTCAACGTCTCAGATATTTTAGCCTATAAACCAGCAGACAATGCGGTCACCTCACTTAGCTCGTCGGAGTCGAGCTCTTTTGAAGCCGGGAAGGACTGATGCGGAGCACACTAGCCCAGGAAGGATGGCAGAACACTTTACCTAGCTAACAAACTCAAACCATTCTCCACTACCCCGTTTTACCTTTTTAGTTGCATTTTACTTTTTGCTGCCAACACTAATTTTAGTAGTCCTTTTTTTACAGTAATTCTATTATAGCAAAAGGGGAGAAATAGTATACATAGACAAGGAGGAAGGGACAATAGCAGTTTTTTGAAAAACATTAACAAAGTTTAAGAGTTCCGTAGATAGACCTTGGCTCTCTGTATTTTCTTCTTTGTTTTCTTTGGCTTATTTTCTTGCAGGTGACAGAACTCTGCCGAGAGCACTACGTCAACTATCCATCTCATCAAGTGCTTCTATAAAGTTATAAAAACAAGCTCATGGCCTCCAATTGGTTAATGGTCCTTAGAAACTATGGTGGCTTCATTTTCCCAAATAAGTATAACCATGGATCACAAGACTTAAACCAATTTATTACGTTTAACACTCTTGACGCCTACATGTTTTGGTTAATGCCTGTGGTATTACCACATGAAAAAGGCTGTTAGTTGTCTTAGTTGTCCATGTGAATGACATAAATTATCCCTCCTTTAGCCACCAATCGCTATCAAATTAATAATTTTTGTTTGGTGAAGACTTGAAGTTGGTAAACTCTAAGAATTCAAGAGTTTTACTAAGTAATACTAATACAATGAAACAAAATAATGATGGATTATATAATTTGAAACTATAATAAAGGGTCTGTCTAGAGCAATGAATAGATCGTCTTCATTAGGATTGTGAGATTACAGGTCATGACTAGATTGTCTCCATTATTTCTAATTAATTTAAGGCAAAGATTCCATTTATCAATTTTAGATTTCATTTAGGATAATTTTCTTACTGCTTTCTAAAATAGCTTTTTAGTACAAAAAAATTTTGAATTAGAAATTTTTGTACTTTTAGAAAGCAGTAAAAAAACTGTCCCGAATGAAGCCTTAGAAGAGTTCTTATATTAACAGAAGATTCATGTATAAATAAATGCAACAATTAAGCATGTCTTTTTAAAGTTGGATGTATTTTAGGTATTCATTTCTATCTATTATCTATTCATTTTAGACTCCATAATTATTCACAAAAATTCCTTCTAAAATGGTGAATATTTATTTCCACAATCAAAATATATATATAAAAAAGAAATCATTAATTTTTAAAATAATTTTTAATAATTTCTAACTACATTCAATTTATTAGATGAAATCTAACAAATTTATCATTTCTCAAAATATAAATTTTAAATTCATGCCACCAAACGAGACTTGAACTTTATAGCTCTGAGAACAATATGCTTCTTCAAGGAAAATGACAACTGCATGTAAACATCACATGGTGCATTTAAAATGGTTGGTATGAAATTGGTTGAATGCATGGTTGGATGTGGTATATATAGTAAGAATGATACCATATGCAAGCCTTTCTTGAATTCAGGCTTCGTTTGGAACGACTTTCTTACTGCTTCTTAAAGTAGCTTTCTAGTACAAATATTTTACTTTTTATACGAAAAAACTGCTTTAAAAAGCAGTAAGAAAGTCGTCTCAAACGAAATCTTAATCTCTCATTTAATGATTTTGACTTATTGACCTCATAACTACTTCTCATGTGGAATAGAACATGTTGTGAGGCATAAGTTAGCATTGTGTTGTTCTGGTTGTTAAAAAGAAGTTACATTGGTTGGTGAATGTGGAATATTCTCTCTTGCTTTCATCTTTATATATGTGGATCTTCATCAAATCATATTACCTCATTACAGTATTTACCTCCATTGAGGCATGGGAACAATCCAGCCATGATTACACAAACAAATTGCCATAGATTAAAAAAAAACAAATAAATAATTGGATAGCTTTCTACAAGTTGCTTTATAAGCACCATATATCTTCTTCATCCTACTCCCATATGTTCTCTTCCAGCACAATCAAAACATGTCAAAGGTCTCTACTCTTTTCTTCTATCAGCAGCATTCCTTCTTCTTCCATTCTCATTCATCATGATTCTATTTTCTGACATCCTATATATTCATTTGCAGAAAATTGTAGTTTCTGTTCAAATGCTTTGTTCAAAATGCATGAAGAAGGTGATGAAATTGGTTGCAGATGTGGAAGGTATAAGCTCAGTTGTTCTTGATTCATCCAAGGGTTTAGTTACCCTAACCGGCGACGCCGATCCAGTCAAAATCATTAGAAAAATACAAAAATTTAGAAAATCAGCCAGTTTTGTAAGCATTGGTCCAGTACCAAAGGAGGAGAAAAAGGAAGAGAAGAAAGATTCAGGTTCAGTTGTTCCAAAAACTTGCCAGAAATGTGATGTCTGGCATGTTATCAAAGAAGAAGATTACAGATTCTGTAATATTCTATGAGGTGGAAGAACACTGAAAAATGGTTTCAGCTTACTGTCTTATTTTATTTTGCAAGATGTTTGGCTTTATTGATGTAAATTCAGCATTCTTGACATCATTTTCACTTAATCATTGAACACATTTTTCTTTTTCAATTCTTGTTTTTCAATGTTACAATGTATACATTCTGCTTGCAGTAATGGTGTGGCTTTCATCTTTTTAAGGATGTGATGATGAGCAGATGAGAGCAACATTTTATATGACAAATAGCTATTTTCTTTGATATTTTTTTATGGAATTTGTTGTGAATGATTTGATGTTACATTAAAAGCAAGAAACAAAATGCTAAACTGAGCAATCAATCACTTAAATATATCTTCTTTCTGTCTCTCTCTTTATATATATTTTCATGTACATATGCATATATATAAGCATCATGGAAGATTTTTATTAAATATTCTGATAAAAATTTTAAGTAATTTAATTTATTTGGAGATTATGAATCAAATTTTGCATTATATTAATATTAAAATAAATTCAATGAATTTAAAATTCTTCATGCTAAAATTTGGATCTTGATATTTGATTTAAGTTTCATTTGGGACAGCTTTTTTACTGCTTTCTAAATCAGATTTTTGTATTCTACTCTGAGAAATATTCCTTAAATATATAATGAAATTAATAACATTTTCTTCTAAGAAAAATATGAAGGGGATGAAAGCGTAAATGCTGAAAGCTGCATTTATCTGTCTGGTGGAGGTGCATTTTAATGAGCATCTTTATTCTTTAATGCTCCTTCAATGGAAGGTAAAATGTCCTTTTCCACCACCACTGAATTGATTAAATGAGCCTACATTCAGAATAAATGAGCTTAATTTAGGTTTTTCTTAACTAAGTAATAATTTATACCTTTTTATTATTATTATTGAAGTTAAAGGAAGTGTAGGTTAAAGGAGAGAAAGTTATTTATTCAAGATGATGAATAAATTTGAATTTAGAAAATGATCAAAACGGTCACTTGATTTTTTATAAAAGATTAAAATAATCTTCAACTATCTTAAAGGATTTTTTTTGTTCCTGAATTTCTTAAAGAGAAATCAAAATAGTCATACAATGAGTTGCTAGTTTGATCTCATGCGAGAGCCATGACAAATATTGTTGAGGCAGCGAGATGAGAGATGTGTAGATACTCGTGGTCTCAACCATGGCCGAAAGATAAAGATCTAACAGAGGTGGCTGGACAGAAGTGGTCGGGTGCCGATGTTTTATATGAAAATCTGGTAATAATTTGCTATTTTATAATGGAGTTCAAACCTACTAATTTGCTTATATGTATATTTTATGATTTATATTTTAATAATTTGTTATTTTCTAGTTTTTTTTTGTTTTATATTAAACTGTGGTAAACTTATTACTAATAATATTGATATGTCACAAAAATTAGTCTTGATAGGGAACGAATATCGATGCAAATATGAGATTAAGATTTCAAAAATTAAAATCGGGACCATCTGAACTCTAATTTCAGCAAGCTATTGAACATCTCGATGAGACGAACCCAACGACACCAAAATCGGTCCAATCCGGGCCCAAATGGGCCTAATTAAGAGTCCGAAGCATGAAAAGTTTAATGCATTAATTGGATGACCAAATGATCGTCCAATATGGCATACTTATATTCGAATCGAGCGACTCGACGACAAAAATCCAATGAGCCCAAGATTTCTTAATTTTGACATCATTACGGCACAAAAATGCTTGATAAACACTTTATGATCAAGGGAATCATTATCAACAATCTGATGGAACACTCCAACATACCCTTGATCTTCTCCATATTTACAAGTCATGTCACTCCCAAAAAATTATAAATAGGCCCTCATTCTTCATATAAAGGGAGGAAAAATAAAGAAAAAAATGGAAGCTCTCTTGCCACTGACCGCTATCGGATTTCTTCCCGACCATCGACTATCATCGGATTTTCGCTTGTTTGTTAGCTGCGGCCTGATCTCGTCGCAACTACCGACCATCGTTGGACTTCTGACATTTCGTTGAACATCGGTGGATCTCCAACCGTCGTCAAACCTTTGCTAAACATCTCCTAACTGTTTCCACCTAATTTCCATCATTTGTCATTCATTCGAGCTCAAGAATACCCATCCGAAGTTTGATAAGATCTTCAACATATTGTATTTATATTGTCCCTGAGTTAGGGGACGATTCGACTAATGTAATCTACTTAAACATTAGTAAATCATTTCAACTGGACAATGTACTATGGTTTTTCACTTTTACAGGGTTTTCCACGTAAAAAGTTAAGTGTTTCTTTATCATTTTAATTACATATTTGTGCGCTAAATTTTTTTCCATCGCTATGACGTAAAATCTTTCTGCTCTATCACTATGAATTTCTCTGCTCACAACAGTTTGACACCATCTTTGAAAAACATTCCGAACATATCTCTTCAATGGCTAATAATCAATCCCTCAACCAATAACAATAAAATATTGGTGATCAAGCCCCTCTGGCCTCACCTTAGAGGATCATATATGTAGGATAGAGGAACTTAAAAGTCAAATCCTTTAATTATTAGAAAAAGTAAGACAACATAGGGTACCATCACAATATGATGGAGTTTTCCCTCCATAATATCAACAACAATTTGGAGACAACATCAATCAAGAAGCACCACCATCCCCATAGGATTATCAAGGTTTCTATGATATAATTGGTTCAATACATCCTTCTTATACTATTTGGCCAACCCATAATCCTCCATCTGTTGTGAAAAATTTAAATCATCTTATTGATACCCCTCATAATGGTATAAGAGATATACTATGAAATCTTATTTAGAAAGAATACTTTTTGAAGGAATGGAATCAATTTACTCATCCACACAGCTTCTAAGAGTCCTTACCCTTAACAAATGAAATTCTCCGACACATCCTATTCCAGTAGGATTCAAGCTACCTACAATTGAATCATATTATGGATCATCTAATCACTACAAATATATTGATCATTTTAGGACCATCTTGCATATTCTTCAAGCTTCTGATGTGTTTCTTTGTCAGGTCTTCCAACTACTCTCAAGGGTCAAGCTCGTACTTGATTCTACTCACTATCAAGAAATATTATCCACAACTTCACCCATCTTGCTAGACTTTTTATTAAATAATTCATTGTCGATCGAATAATTATTAAAGACTCATCTCATCTTTCTAGGATTCGTCAAAATAAGGGAAAAACACTAAAGGAATATTTCAAAAGATTTTTTTCAGAAGCATGTCAAATTTTAGGAGTAGAACCTTAATTATTAACAGGTATTTTCTAGGAGGCCTTCGACCTGGATCGTTCTATTCATCATTGATGCAAGAGACTGTTCACTCATATGTTGATTTGATTCATCGAGCGGAAGCTAAACTAACTACAAATGAGGCCATCAATTCTCATCGAAAGCAATTTGAACAGTCATCTTTCAAACAAAAAAATTCTCAAGAATTTGTTCAACCTATACAGTGAAAAAAGCAGGAGAAGTCAAAAAATGATTCTCACCAAATTCATCTAAGATTATAATCCTTTAAATACATCAAGGTATAAAATTATGGTGGAAATTCAAAATTTTGAACATCTCAAGTGGCCAAACCCCCCTAAGAAATCCCACACGTGAAGATCAATCTCAATATTATAATTTTTATCATTCAATGGGACATTCAACTAAAAAATGCTTTTAATTAAAGGATGAGATTGAATGTCTAATTCGCCAAAGGATATTTTTGCCATTATTTTCAAAAGTAGCTTGCAAATTATCAGCCTTAAGATAGAGGAGATCAAAAGAATCGTGGAAGAGAAATCGTCGATGTTATTGACTAAGAGTACTCTCATGTTGAAAATTGCTTAAAGGATCCAAACTTTTTGGAATTATCTATGTTTCAAAGTTTAACATAAATTATCAATAAAGTTTTATATAAATAATATTGTATATAAACCCTAAGAAGGCACACCCATATGGTAGCCTCGAAGAAAAGCTAGTGGTGGATAAGGTCCTCAGTAGAAAGATCACATGAGGGCAAGTGGCAGATAAGATCTCTAGCTACTCATAACCCCAAGAAAGTCTGCCCATGAGGTAGCCTCGAAGGAAAGCTAGTAGTGTATAATGTCCTCACTAGAAAGACTCCATGAGAGCAAGTGGTTGACGGGGTCACCACTCATTTAAAATCTTAGAAGGCTAAAAACTTCAAAAGGCACATATAAAGCAAAGACCTTAAAAGATTTAAAGACTCAAAAGGTATATATACATCAAAGGCTAAAAAGTTATCTAAAGAATAAAATTCTATAAACTAGTTGCTTTAACTAGGGGCAATTTGTCAAAGTATATCTCAAAAATATATAAATAACTTGGTTTCTCATGGGGGCAAATTCACAAATATTCTTACAGCATGATGAAAAATTCATTATTTTAAACATTTCAAACAAATATCAAGCTTATAAAAATTCTCAGTCATATACAATGTTACCATATTAATATGATTATATATCAATTTCATACATATTCTTTATCATCTAAAAAGTTGAATAATAGAAAGTGAAGTACTTTCATCAACTTCATCTCATATACTGTGATGAATCCCAATGAAGGAGCATATGCCCGATTGGATCTTTTTAGAGCAATGATCAACATATCATAAAATTTTCTACAAACCACCACCAGACCATCAGAACTCTACTCAGTCGACACTATGAGTGTGCTGCTAGACTGTTGTGGTCAAGGCAGTGTCTAACCTCCTCCATGAAGTCGTGTGTTATTTGCCCCCATCTGCATGCATACCTTCTATTTCCAACAAAATATAGCTCGACCATCGTTATCAGCTCACCACCCGATTGCAAATATTGGGACCGCCTCTTTTAGGTGTTACTATTGCTGGATCTCTATAAAGCTGTCACTGTTAAGTCATTTCTCAATTTTGGAGGGAAAACTTTGTCTAACATAGAAGAATCAATCTTTATCACCACCAAATCCCTTTGAGCTACCAATCTAAGAAAGGACGGGCACAAGGGGCAATTCTTTGATTGCTACTAAAGATCGCTTTGATCCCCACCAAAGCTCTCCAAGCTACCAATTTAAATAAGGACCAGCACAAAAGAGTAAGCCTCTGATTTCCACCAATAATCACTTAGATCGCAACCAAAGCTCTTCGAGCTAGCAATCCAAAAAAGGGCCATCATAAGAGGGCAAGTCTCTGATTGCCACCAACGATTTCTTTGATCACCCCCAAAGGTCTCCAAGCTACCAATCTAAAGAAGGACCAGCATAAGAGAGCAAGCCTCTAATTGCCACCAACAATCTCTTTGATCGCTAGTAAAGCTCTCCAAGCTACCAATCCAAAGAAGGATCAACACAAGAGAGCAAGCTTCTAATTTCCACCGACGATCACTTTGATCGCCACCAAAGCTCTCTAAGCTACCAATCCAAAGAAGGGCCGACATAAGAGGGCTGGTCTCTAATTGCCACCAATGATTGATTTGATCACCATCAAAGTAATTTGAGCCACCAACCCAAAGAAGGACTTGTTGACCTTGATTTTCACTAATTTACCCTCAAGCACTTTTGATCGACGAAGTTTAATTAAATTCGAGCAATGCTTGTTAACCGCGTCGAATTCGATTTGACTTGAGTCGATGATCAATTTAAATTTAATTATGTTGATTTGATTAAATCAAATCGAACCCAAATGGATTCGAATCGGATCTGCTTTGAACCTGATTTTAATTCAATTAATTTAATTTAATTTTAATTAAAATTTAATTAATTTTCTCATCAGATTTGAGTTTGTTCCTAAATCAAGAAATTGCCTCTACGGAGCTTGATTTGTAATTCAGCCGGAGATTCGCTATTCAGAAGATTTTCGCGGTTCGTTGAGCAGCTCGTATGGAAGTATTTCAAAAAGGCGGAGCTAGAGGCGAGATTGACGGGGGATTTCTCTTGCATTTTCGGCATGAATTTACTACAGCCTCCGTCTCGCTGGATCGATAAAAAAAAAAGATCGGAAACCGAAGACCCTCATCTCCTGGTTCGTGGCTGCTGCTCGCGGATCCCAGCCAGCCGAAATCGGACCCTTTGCCTTATCCCTGCTCTCGTGACCTCCATCTCCCGTCCGACTCCAGGTGTGCAAAGCCATCCGACTCCCAGCTCCCGAAGCCGCCGGATCCTCCTTCCGCAGGTGACTTCTTCCCCTTTCTTCTCCTTCGCTTTCTTCTTCTTCTTCTTCTTCTTCTTCTTCTTCTTCTTCTTCTTTCCTTGCCTCCTACACTTCTTTGCTTAGATTTCTTCAAGTCTTGATTTAAAAGTATATATATGTGAGAGGAAGAAGAAAACATGCTTTGGGTTTCCATAAGTTCCTAATGCCTTGAATGGGTTAGAGTTTTCATGAACACTCTTGTGTTGTTATTGCAAGATTTTGAGAGTCAAGTTTTTTTTTATGTGTTGAAGTTGTAGTCAGTTTGAGTTTGAGTTGTTTCCTGCTTTGAGTTTTCTTTTCTTAAAAAAAAAAAAAAAGAAACTAGGTGTGATGAGGTAGCATGTTTCAAAGGGATTACTTTGTATCATCTCTTAGACATTGCACACTAATCATTTGATGAAATGTCACAAAAGAAATTTGTAACCGTTTCTGCTTGCATACATCTTATAATTTCAGATTTAGAAGAAACTTTTTTTGATTGAAATGCACGCGTACATCTCATGATGATAGCTATGTATAAAAGAAGCTTTCGTATTATTGTTATTGTGATGCGATCCACGATTGACTAGAGAGGTTTCATACAATGCTATGCTTAGGGACATTTCGTGGATGAGTTTCAAGGAATCATTATGTTTTAACTTTGTTAGATATTCCGTGACCAAAGAAATTAGAGACCTTTTTTTTAAACAAACAAATCAGATGACAATGTGAGATTGCAGCTTAGATTGATGTCTATGGTTAGCCTCATACATGGTGTTGATTACTTGATTAACTCTACCCTCACCTAGCATGCTTGAATCCATTAATCATAACTATCTTAAGAGAATCATGTATATATTTGGGCTGCTTCTTTCATATAGTTGCTAAAACACTTTGATAGCAAACTAAAATATATATATATGCTTCTTCTAAAAAAAATGATGGGCATGAGTCTTACTATCGTCAATGGATTCTCAGGAGTGGTTTGTATTATCTTTGAGTAGCCTTTCTTCACAACATATGTATATAAGACATACTTGTGATTCTTTTGATGAATAAATGCAGTTTTTGAAAGCTTTTGGAGAAGTTCTTCTCACAGATTTGTAGCAAGAGCCCTTGTAGTATTTGGATAGATCCTCCATGACTTTTATCAAAGAAGTTTCTACATTTTTTTCTATAGCTTTCCTCTCCGATTTTGTAGGAAATGAATGCAGTTTTTGGAAGCTTTAAAAGTGGTTCTTTTTGTTAGAAAATATTTTGTATCAGAAAGCTTTCACGGTACATTGTGTCTCAATTTTCGAGCATGCTTTGGGTTTAGTATGGAATGATTTGGTCATGTCGAAAAATGATACACGTTGTTGTTGGAAGCATGTTTAGTTCCAAGGAATTATGGCGAATGATGAAATGCTCTTATTTTATTCTTAAATATTGGTTTCCCTTTCACTTGTTTGAGTTTCATGTGGGAAGTCATGTTAATAGTGGTGTTGGAAAATATTATTTGTGCTTTATGTTTTATGTAGTCTTCTTTCTTGAGGTGATTTGAGTGCTTTTTTTGTAGAATTTTGTCATGAACACATGTAACCATTTGTGGTGAAGATATGTGGTTTACTTTATATTGAGAAAGTCAGTGACTTGTTTTGTGTCCAGAAATTCTACAACATGTTTTGTGAATGTTTTACGACGAAAAGCTTTATGAAATTTCTCTTGTTGGAGAATTTTCATAGATTTACCCCACATTAAAGAAACTTACTGTTTGTTTTACGTCGGAAGAAGTCATAGTGGATTTCTTATAGAAAGTTTTATGTCTGGCTTTGTTTGGAAGGTTTTATGAGTTGTTTTATTTGGAAGTTCTATGAGTTATTTTGGGGATTTGGGACTTTATGAATTATTTTATGTTTGAGAAGCTCTAAAAGGCTCTTTCAGTTTTCTTTTCATGTATATGTTTTCTTCCTCCTATTCGCATTTGATTTCAAAATGAGCATTAAAAAAATGTAAAGTGGAAACTTGTTTGGGTTTTGGGTTTCAGGACTTGTTTCTTCTTCGCCATTTTGAGTTTTATATGAGAAGTGATGTGGGTAATTGTGTCAAGTATTTCAAGTGCTTTCTTAAAACGTGGGAATATTAATTGTTTTGACTTGTTGTGAGTGTTTATTTTTATCACTGTACTGCACATTATCTGTGATATGATTGATCGTGTGTTAGATCTACCCCTAGGCTAGGGATGCTTTATGCTAATCCAATTTTATGTAAGTGGCTACGCTCATGCAGCACTACAATAAAAGAGGGCTAAATTAATTAATAATCATGCTCATAATCATAAATGTTTGCTACAGTTGCTCCAGAATGCTTAGCCCCTGAAATGAATAAAAGTGTGGCCATGTGTGTTTACTTTTCTGCATGTATATAATCTGCTTAGGATATTTTTATTTAACTACTTAGGATAACCATGCAGAAGAGTCTAGGTTTTCTTTTTCAAATGTAATATAATCTGTAATTTGTATCTAGTTATGAAAGTCTTCAAAGGCATGGTATTTCAAATATTTGGTATCCAAAGGGAGAAAAAAAAAGGTCATCTCTCAAGGAGTTTCTTTCTCATTTGGATATCCTCCTAAAGGACGATACGGAGGAAGAAGATCTTGAGAAGGTGATCCGAAGGAAGGTGATCCGGAAGAAGATGAAGACTTGAAGATGAAATGCCTTACATTTAAGACTTGTGTCATTCATTAGGATTAGAATCCAGGTTGTTGTCGGTGGAGCCTGACCACCATTACTTTTCTGCAGACCCTGGGTTGTACTTATACGGCACTTGCCGTGGATTGTGAACTTTTCTTTACTTTATTCTGTGGATTTATATTGATGTGTTTACTTTATGTGCGTAGTAGAAATTGCATGCTTTTTTAGGTTTCTTTCTTGCATATGCTTGGCCTAATTTCGCTAGACTCTTTAGGAATAAAGTTTTTTTCTACTCATAACTAACATTTAAAATTTTAAGAATTAAATAACATATAAACTTAACGACCTAAGGAATGGCTGAAACGTCTGAGGTTGCATGCATATTAATGTATTTTCTCTCTCCTTCTATAAGACACCTCCCCGCCTGCTGGTAGATTCTGAATAATCTGGCCTATAAGGATGAGGTGCCAGACTTACTTCAAAAAACTCAGCCACCCACCCATCTTTCATAAAGACTGGATATCATAGATTTTACGTGCTTAGGTGGTTAGCTGTCTTTCCTTTTTAGGCAGGATATAAGCCCAGAATATATTAGCTAGAACACGGGTGTTAGTGTTGTGTGTAGAATACTAAACCCAATAGATTTAGGGTTCAAGACTACTACTATCGGTGTCTCGTAGTATGCCTCACCGGTGGGTAAGTCCTCTATCCTTCAGAGGCTATAAAACTTGCCTATTTGCGTCATACGGATGACATCACCTCCATCCTTTCTCTCTTGCATGTTTTGAGTGTTGGCTGATTTTCTTTTTCTCTAGTTTCTTCTCACTACCCTAGTCCCTCTGGATGCTGATGTGAGCCATGTGTGTTGACTAAGCCTGGTTGAACCTTTCTTCCCCTTTGAGTAGGACTTCTTAGTCTTCTTTCCTATGTATCAATCTCATCTGAGAGAATAATGTAGAATCCTTAATCGAGAGTCTTCTCAGGCCCCGGCTTGAGATGTAATTAATCACGGGGGCTTGCGCCCGTGGGAAACCGAATCCCACTATAAATAAACCCCACTCGAGCTGATATATCGGGTGGGGGAAACCTGTTATTCCGATCAGGTCGTGCATATTATTATCCATCAAGGTGTGTTGGCGAGAGCGGCTATCCTTAATGGTTAATTATATGAACGGTCTAATCTGCCCTCCCATTGGCCCGCTTGTGGAAGAGCGCAGAGGCCTGCGATCGTCTCGTCCTTCGGGGTGGTGCGGTCGTATTCCCCCTCTGCATTCTGTTCCCCCCGCACCAGTAGTGTTCCTTTTGGAGGTCCACAGGATCGACACAAAAGAGCAAGCCTCTAATTGCTACCAACAATCGCTTTGATCGCCACCAAAGTTCTCCAAGCTACCAATCTTGTAAAGATCTAGGATTAGCATAAGAGATTAAGGTTTTGATCATTGCCGATAATCCCCAAGATATTAATCCAAAGGAAAATTTTGGGCTAACACAAGAAATCGTGCTTTTCCCCTATTTCTAGGGGATCGAAGTATTTATAGGTGCAATGAGGGGAATAAAGGAAGGAATATTTCAGAATTTTTTGGAATATTTTTGAATTTTTTATCAATTTTTTTGGGAATTTTAAAAAGCAAAAATTAATTATTTCCATTAAAATATATATTTATATAATAAATGAAATAATAAGAGAGGAATTAAAAAATCTTTCCAGATTAATTTTTGAAAAAATTTTAATATTTTTTTGAAATTTAAAAAGGTTAAAAATACTATTTTCTATAATAATAATTATTATTATTATTATTATTATTATTATTATTAAATAAAATATTGGAGGCGAAATTTCTTAGGCAGCACTCCCTCCTCGAGTAAAAGGAGAAGGTCAAAAGACCCTTAAGCTTCGTTTGGTTATTCTGTACTTTCCTAAAAGGTAGTTTTAAAATTATTGTTTGAGAGAGCAGAGTTTTCTAACGGAGAAGTTAATATCAAAAAATTTTTGAAAATAGTACAAAAATACACTTCTCTAAAAAGCATTTCTACAAAAGTGGCACATACAAACAATAGTAAAAAAAAATTTCTACCATTTTGAAATTGAAAAGGCGAAATTAAGTCGTATGAAACGAGGCCTTAATCTCATATGTTAATATATGAATAATTCTTACTTTCTATTAATAGTCAATATTTTATTATTCAACATTATGTTCCGAACAAATGGTATAATGATTTGTAAAGTTAATACCCCTCTTTTAAAATTAGTCATATAAATATATTTAAATTGATATCATATAATTCCCTAATTTTGTTTAGGATTAATTAATTACGTGAAAAATTAGTTGTATAAATTTTTCAAAAGCTTCGACATATATTTTTAGACTTTGCAAGCTTTGACGTGCAAAGTCCAAAAATAGGACTTTGCAAGCTTCGGCGTGCAAAGTCCAAAAGTAGGGGTGTTGTTGCGAGCTAGAATATATGCGGCGATAGAGTTAGAAATTTTTGACTTAGCTTTGTATGGATATCCAGCACACAAATAGAAGATGAAAGAAAACCAAAATTTTTACGTAAAAAATTCTGAAAAGGGGAAAAACCATAGGGCCACGCCCAACTGAAAAGGATTCCACTAGTATTTGAATTGATTACAAGTGACTGAGTCATTCTTGAAATTCAAGACAATCAGATTATAATAGTCAATCGTCTAATTTGAAGTCTAGTTGCAAATGGAGATCGAAAATTCGACGACGTTTGGTGGTCAGGCGGAAATCCAACTTCAGTTGACGGTTGGGCAGAAATCCGACGTTAGGCGGTTGCCGAGTAGAACTCCAGTGTTAGTCGGCAGTCAGGCAGAACTCCGGTGTCAGACGGCTGCTGGGTGGAAGTCAGACGGTGGTCGAGGAGGAGTTTGGCGGCAAGAGAGCTCTCTTCCTTCTCTTCCTTTTCTTCCTTCTCTTCTTCCTTGCTTCGGTCCCCTCTCATGAGAAATGAAGGGTCTATTTATAGTTTTCTGATAGTGGCATGACCAGTAAATAGAAGGAAGATCAAGGGTAAATTGGTAGTGGTCTGAATGGATGATCGATGTTGAATCCATTGATCGTGGACTGTTTACGGGGCGTTTGGATGTCTTAACGATATCGAAATTTGAAAATCTTAGGCTCGTTGGATTCGCCTCGTCAAGCCGCTCAATTCAACTATAAGCATGTCATGTTTGGAAACTACTTGATAATCCAAATTATGGATCAAACCTTCCAAATGCACTTCAGATCTTTGATTTGGACCTATTTGAGCTCGGATTGGGTTGAATTTGCCGTTGTTGGGTTCGTATCTTAGAGACGTTCAGTTCAACTATAAGTTTGCTGAAATCAGAGTTCAGATGATTTCTGGTTTAAATTTTAAAGTTTCCAACTTGATTTTTACCTCAAGATTCGTGCCTGATCAAGATAATTTTTTGATGACATATCAGGTGTAATTGATATGCCACCTTTCTTTTTGATCGGGCACGAATATCGATGCAAATACGAGATTAAGAATTTAAAATTAAATTGGGACCATCCGAACTCTAATTTCAGCAAACTTATGATCAAATTGAACATCGATAAGACGAACCCAACGACGCCAAAATCGGTCCAATCCGGACCCAAATCAAGGTCTGAAGCATACTTGGAAGGTTTCATGCATTAATTGGATGACCAAATCATCATCCAATATGGCATGCTTATAGTCAAATCGAGCGGCTCGACGAGACGAATCCAACGAGCCCATAATCGCTTAATTCTAACGTCATTAAAGCACAAAAATGCTTGATAAATGTTCTATTATCAAGGGAATTATTATCAGTCATCCGATGAAACACTCTCAACATACCTTGATCTTCTCCATATGTAAAAGTCATGTTACTCCCAAAAATTATAAATAGGTCATCATTCTTTATATGAGGGGAGGAAGAATAAAGAAGAAAATTTGGATGCTCTCTTGCCACCAACTGCTGTCGGATTTCTTCCCGATCATCCACCATCGCCGACTTCCACCCGTTCGTTGGCCGTTGCTTGATCTCTTCTCAACTACTGACCGCCGCCAAATTATTGCCATTTTGTTGGACATAGTCGGATCTCCATTCGTTGTCAGACCTCTACTAAACATTCTCCTAACGGTTGCCACCTTATTTTTAACATATGTCATTCATTCAAGCTCAAGAATACCCATCCAAAGTTTGGCAAGATCTTCAATATATTTTATTCATATTGTCCTTAAGTTAAAGGACGATTTGACTACTGTAATCTGCTTAAACATTAATTGAATCATTTCAACTAGACAAGGTCCCATGGTTTTTCTCTTTTTCAGCATTTTTCACATAAAAATCTCGATGTTTCTTTATCATTTCAATTACATGTTTGTGCTCTAAACTTTTGTGCATTGCTAAGACGTAAAATCTTTCCACTATCACCATAAATTTCTCATCCCGCAATAAATTTAAATATATTAAAAGCATATCAACACAATTACGCCACCCAGTTCATGTTTTGCTTCAATATAGAATTAGATTTTTAAATTATAAATTAAATATATGGTTATTACTTTGTATAAGTTGATTAAATTTTTTATTTAAAAATTAATAAATAAATTTATATGCTAATTTATTACTTAAAAAAAGTAATTGTGATTTGATAATAGGTTTTCGTATTAAAAATCAAATTTATCTGTATTTCCTATTAACAATAAAGTATTAAAAAAGAAGTGAAAAAATAATAATTATTTAGAACTTAAAGCAACAATTAATCAAGCCGTTATCCCAGTACGTGGTTCCGGCTACATGAATCCTTTTTCTCCATTGTGTCCGGTTAAGAGTCAAATTCTCATTTAGATGTAATAAAGAAAGGTCATTTCTAATATTTTCTAACCAAGTCTTTTTAAGTCTACATCTACCTTTCTTAATATAGGTTCAATCTAATAAAATCTACTCTCCCCTAACATGGTCATTGGAAGGCCGTCATTTTATGTGACCAAACCATCTAAGGTAACTCTCTCTAATCTTTTCTTCCGTTGGAGCTACTTCAACTTTTTCACATATATGCTCATTTCGTATCCTGCCTTTAAGAGTAAAGCCACACATCTACCTGAGCATCCTCATCTCTGCAACACTTAACTTAATATTATGCTTCTCTTTTAATAGCTAACATTCTGCACCATAAAGCATTGCAGGTCGAACAACCATCTTATAGAATTTCCCTTAAATTTGAGTGGTACTTTTTATATCATACAACAAGCCCGATGCATTCATCCACTTTATCCATCCAACTCGAATTCTACTAATAATATCCCCATCTATTTCTCCATCACTTTGAACAATAGACCTAAGATATCTAAAATATGTATTCTGATTAATGACTTGGTAGCTCAAAGTTACAAAGCCCCCACTAGATCTATTACTATTAAAATTACACTCCATGTATTACATTTTAGATCTACTCAAAGGAAAACCTTTAGACTCTAAGGTTGGCCTCCACAATTCAAAATACACATATAAATAAATAAAAATTCATAATTTATGCATCCTATAAATTTTAAAAAATAAATAATATTTCAATTTTAATATAATATGAATATTTAAAATGAATTGATAAATAGAAATTAACACATAAAGTTTAATAAATTTAAATTAAATAGCAGTTATATTTTTAATTATTTTTATAGCTAAAAACAAATTTAAATTGTATACCAAACTACAATTTTAATTTTAAAAGCCAACGTCTCTCTCCGTTCACGACTACAAACTTTTTCACATGAAACCTACTGAATCAGTTTTTAAAATGTATATTAAATTCACTCAAATTGTCACTTCCCTGCATGCCTTAGAAAAAGAGCTTGCTAATTATGAGAAAATTAATAAAATTTTGAGATATTTGCCTTCTTAGAAGTACACCACGCATTGATCTCCCTCTCTCTCTCTCTCTCTCTCTCTCTAGTCAGCACAACTCGCCATAAAGTGAGATCTCTTTTGCGACTAATCAATCCATCGGGCGATTCTGCGTAGCTTTTGCGCTAAAGTTTTTTTTTAACCTCCATTGTTTTCTCTCAGATCCAGGGAGAACAAAAAGCAAGAAGGGCCAAAGAGCAATCCAAGAAGAAATAAGCTGTAATGGCGAAACCCACCTTCTTTACCTCTCTCATCATCCTCCGGCCCTCCTCTCATTTCTCTGCTCCTCCACCGCCGACGATCCTTAGCGCTTCTTTACCTGGAACGTCACCTACGGCGACATTTGTCCCCTCGGAGTGAAGCAGCAGGCAAGCTTATATCATCTTTTTCTTTCACCTCTTTTGTTCTCTCATCTATATATTTTTTGTTCTCTGGGTATTTGATTCGATTCGATTTTGCTGTTTTTTCTTTTGGCATTTCACTGACATAATAGCTTTTAAATAATAAATAATATATCCATTTATGATATTATTGAACAAATTTTATTTTTGCATCAATAGTAGAATATTTTCTAACATCACGCGCACATACACATATATATATATATTTAAATATTCATGACATTAGTGATAGAGAGTTTAATATTTTAAATTTGCATAAAGATCCAACACATACAAGATAAAAGAGTACATGAATTGTGTGTGTAGCATCAGAGTGTTTACATGGAAAATCTAGAAAATGGAAAAATCACAACTATAGGAAAATCATTTATTTTCCGTATTTCCGACGGATTTCGACAAAAATTTTTTTGTCATTAAATCACGCGTAGAAAAAAAGATTTAGCGGCGAAAAAAATCTTTCAGAAATGTTTCCAACGAACAAAACCCCTTAACCGACGAAATATGCTCCGTCGATATTTAACATGGATCTGCAGAAACATCGTTTATTTGCATGGAAACTAATTACAATTCACAACAGATCATTCAAATACATTATAACAAATTCATATAACTTTAAACTAATACTGTAAGCTAAAAATAATAAAGAAAGAGCATTCATTAAAGTATTCTTATGAACAATCATGAAATTACAATTCTCATAATGATTCTCTATTTAAACATAGAATTCATTACATTTTACAATACATGTATAACATTTAATCATTTTCAATATCTTCACTCTCCCGCAAACTCATGTTGTGAGACCTCCAGGTCCATTGTACATTTTACAATACATGAAATTCTGTTAATATGTCTAAGTTATTTTCTGTTCATTTTAATTATTAAGTTAAATTTAAAAAAAATTAATTAAGCATTCAATTTCTTTTCAAATATATATAAGGATTATAAAAAATGCTATCCTCACAAGATATAGCATGAATATATATAATTTTAAGTTTTTAAATTTTATTTATAAAAGAAACAAAACAATTTCATTTATAATTGATTGTGGTGGAAGTAAAAGGGATCATTTACTCACATTAATATTTCAGCAGCTTATCTTGATTATCAACTAAGAGGTCTTGGGTTCGAATCTTAGCTCTAAAGTCTCAAAAAAACAAAAGGAGACCATTTACTTTTGTATTGAAGGTGCATTATATACATTAAACCTACACCCACTATTTAGATAAAATGCACTTTTAAGCAGCTGCATCTTTACCCCCTCTTAATTTCTTTTAGAAATAAAGAGTATCTTAATTAAGAAGATATTCCCATAATAACTATAATATTTTTTTTTCACATATGTTTTGAAGTTGTGAATTCACATAAAAGTCCCACAACATCAAAATTAGAAATTTTATCAGCGTATGATGGATGAGAAATAAGCTCCAAATTAGAAAAGTGAGGGACCGAAAATAGGCGACTAAAGAGCCATATAAGGTAAAAAAATAAGAGCAAAATATAATGAAATAAATGCATAGAATCAATCTAAACTAAGCTAAACTAGTTATGAATGTATATGTAATGTTAAAGATGACAAACAATTTAGTAATTTTGGTTTATTTTTTGTCAGGTCATTACTAATGAACTTTCGAGTATAAAACAGTCACCGTCTCATTCTGTGCATTGGCAAAATTACTAGAAGAAGGTAATATGGATGGCATTATAGGTAAATCCATGAGAGAAATTTGTATCAATGAATAACCACTCAATTAAAAAATTACAACAATTAAAACAAACACTATTAGGCAACAATGAGATAGTTAATTAGGACAGTAATGATTGTGATTTAAAAAAATTAGTATCAAAAAATTAATAATGATTGCCTCTTATGTGCTCTTAATTATTAATCTTCCTATTTTGCTTTTTTAAATTACTTGTTATTTTTTAGTAATAAGAGATTGATTCTATGCATTTATTTGAGTATATTTTTCTCTTATTTTTTGCCTTACATGGCTCCTTCCTTTGGTCCCCTTCTTTCCTATAAATAGTTTACTTTGGCCCATTCATTGATACAAGAAATACAATAGGATCTTTCTCTTCTATATCTTTTTTTACCTTTTTTTCTTTATTTTTTAACACTAATGATACTATCATCGAATGCTTTCAAAACATCTTACTAATTGCTCTCTAAAATGAAAATTATTTTATCCCATAGGTGTGATGAGCGTGACTAATTTTTCTTCTTTGTAGGACATTGAGCTTATTTATATATTAAATTCATAAATTAATTTAAATAGAATTTTAATATGAATTTAATTTATTTATATTTATATATTTACTTACATTTTTAAATAACTATATATTTATATCTAATTATATATTTTTGGCATTTTAAATATATAATTAGATATAAATATATAGTTATTTAAAAAAGTATGTAAATATATAAATATAAATAAATTAAATTCATATTAGAATTAATTTATGAATTTAATATATAAATATCATATAATTAAATAAGAATTTAAATAAAATTTAATTTTAATATTTAATATAAATTAATTTTAAAAAGTATAGATATTTAATATAAATTCAATTCATATAAATATGAATTTAATCTAAGTTTTATATGTTTAAAGGTATAATCTAATCTAAGCCTATTGCAGGTGAGGAACTCAGAGAGATCCTACTTCAGAATGTGGAATTGAGAATGATAAAAGATGATAGTGAATTTCCTTATGACCGTTAGCGGTAGGCTTTGTAAATAGATGAGAGAGATTTTAACAATGGAAGAAAAAAAAAATGGAGAGTTTTCAAATTATATTGGTTTTCCAGATGATGCATTGGGATGTATTTATAGAATTTCCTTGATGTGGACTATGGAGGGAAAGCAAGAGATTAATTTACAAAACCTACCCCTAACGGTCATAAGGGAATTCGCTATTATCTTCGATCGTCTTTAAGGTTTCGTTTGGGACAGCTTTCTTACTGTTTTATGAAGCAG
This sequence comes from Dendrobium chrysotoxum, assembly GCA_019925795.1. NCBI lineage: Eukaryota > Viridiplantae > Streptophyta > Magnoliopsida > Asparagales > Orchidaceae > Dendrobium > Dendrobium chrysotoxum. Next base: position 63,994,786 of record CM034307.1, read on the forward strand.
CTTTTTAGTATAAAAATTTTTTGAATATGAAATTTTTGTATTAGAAAACTGCTTCAAAAAGCAGTAGAAAAGTTGTCCCAAACAAAGCCTAAGTTTTGTGCCTGTTTCCAGAGCAACGCAAATTCAACATTCTGAAGTAGGATCCCTCAAAGTTCATCTCCTGCAATAGGCTTAGATTAGTTTATACATTTAATTTATAAATTCTATTTAAATTTTAATGAATTTAAATTTATATAAACTTTTTAATGAATTTAATTATATAAGTTATATAAATATGAATTTTATATATATTTTTGTGCGGTCCTCATATAAAAAATATCCTTTTCAATGGTTAATTAATATTTATAAATAATTTTAGTATGGTAGATAAATATCAATATAAATGGACATCAAAATTAATAAGAACAAATGAAAATGACATAACTCCAATAGAATGTCATTACATCCTAATTGTTTCTATTCAAATTGAATTAAAAAAAAAAAAAGCAATCCAACCTAAGCATTTATTATTAAGATGTACTTCATTGAATGTTTGGTGCAAAGAAAATTTTCTAATTTGTCTCTAAAATTTAGGTTTTATTTGAAATTAGGGGTGTCAAAATAGATTTTCGGATTGGGTTCGGGTTCAACCAGAAATTGACTTGCATTGAAACCCCCGAACCCGACCCGAATTGCAAACCGTGTCAATTCCTTAAACCCGAACCTAGCTTGGGCCTAACCTGGGTCGACCCAACCCAAAACGCCAACCGTTTCAGTTTGATTTTTTTCTCTGATTCAAATATTTTTAATTGTTTTTTCAAAGAAAACATCATTATTTAGCCAACAAAATTACAAAACTTAGAAGATAATATATTTCCAAATAATTGAAATGATAAACAAAGTTCATGTTTGTTACAGATATATTTTTACAAATCCAAAATTTAATGATTCAACTATAAGTTAATAAGCATGTAAGCTTTGTTGATGTGCTCCCCCATAAGGTCATAACTCTTGGTGAATGAATTTGTCTTCAATTGCATTTTCAGCTGCAAAAAAAAAAGTTTAATTAGCTAAGAAAATATATACATAAATTTCTAAAAATTGTGAGTTTGAAAAAGATTTCAATTGCTAGGCTCAGATTGTCCCTCCAAAAAATCTATTGGCTCAAAAAAAAATATCAGTGCATTTCAATATTATCATCCAAAGCAGCAATTTGTGTTTGCTCAGTTATCATATGTTCAATTAGAAGTATCTGCTCAATCAAAAATAATACAAATGCCACCTGATTGGAAATGATTTCACTTTAGATGGTTTTCTCATCATTGCTCGACCCCTCGAAAAAGAAATTTGAGAGATAACATATATATGAAGTTATACATTGCTCCGCAGGACCACATCCAATGATCCAAAGGTCCAAAAGCACCATATTCATAGGACAGAACAGCAAAGCTACAAGGTAACATCTAACCCGATTTCACTTTGAATTAATGCATGAGCAAAACTAAAAAGGGCAATAGTTCCAAAAAACATCAACCACAACAGCATGAAACATATGGCCTAAATGAACCAAATTCACGGATCCACCCCAGCTACCACCTACAAGGTAATCATGCAAGCAAGTCCAGAAACAGCAGCCACATGCCTAGAACAGAGACATCGACATATCCCATTCCAAAAAACTTCTAGAGTTTCAAAAAAATATTACTGTGAAAAATCATTCCATAAAACATAAGCCACAACAATCCATTCCAACTATATAGTTCATGAATCCACTCCAACTTTCAGGTTTTTGCTCCAACCCTCTAATAGGTTCACCATCAACCCTCAAGCAATATTTTAAAAAAAAAAAAAGCAATAGAATCCAAAATAGGTTGCTAGCAAGAAAGAAAAACTATAAGAGAGATAGGAGATAATAAGTTTATGTTTGTTGAACAAATTAACTAATCATGATCACAAGCAAGTGCATTAAAATTCCTCTCCAACACCAACTAAACTAAAACTTTGCCGGCTTCGACTACAGTTTCTTCCAAATTTAAGTTCATGATGTCCTCCGTAACACTCTCAAGTTATGGATCATTCACCTACTTATGATAGGGTGTCACCTCGTAAGGTTCGAACTAGCCCGTTTTTCAAGATTTTTTTAATTGGCTTATATGCGGGCCTTCCCAATGTTTCTTGGCATGCATTCATATGGCACAAGAATTTTGCCATTCAATACTCTTGCTACACTTGGCTTGCGAGCTAGAGGACTTACAACAGCTAACATTTTACTTAGGCTTCGTTTGGGACAACTTTCGTATTGCTTTCTAAAACGGCTTTCTAGTACACAAATTTTTAATTCAAGAAATTTTTGTACTAGAAAACCGTTTTAGAAAGCAAGTAGAAAACCGTCCCTAACGAAGGCTTAAGCATGGCATTCATGTGCAATCTCTCTACACATTGTAAATATTCTAATATTATAACATTTTACTTAAGCATGGCACGACACACCTCCTTTTTAAATGTGATTCACATTTAATATTGTGATAACCCGAATTTCTAAAATGATTTTTTTAAAATAAAAAATCTAAATTTCAACGTCGTGCCTTACCGAAGAAAGAAGACGAGGAAGGGAAGGAAAGACAAGAGAGAGAGAAAAAAAAAAGAGAAAAGCTGATTTTACTGTCGGATCGCTTCGTTGTGTATGTGGAACTTGCTCATATTGTGGTAGGTGACTCTAATCCAACTTTTATTTTCAAAGATTTTGATTTCTACCGTTTGATTCTCCCCATAACTAAGTTTATTATATTTTTTCTCGATTTATTGAACTTCTATTGCGTAACTTTCTATATGATATCGTGCTGATTATTCTGAAAATTTTGATTGTAACATTTTGAATTTTACCTGGTAAAATAGAAGTTATTAATTGTATGATTTTTCTCTAAATAGAAGTATTTTTATTTAAGCATACTGTTAATGCAAGTATTGTAAATAAATATAGACATGTGGTTGAGTAATAGTTGGTCCCTATTACTGTAAAAAAAATGTGATATTAATATGTGTGAAAAACAAGTAAAAGGTTGGTTCCGCTGACGTTGGCTGGAGACTAACTAATTTGTATAGGATGGTGGGCCTACGGGCTTTCCTTTAAATATATGGTTTGGTGTTATCCTCGAATGATTCACATGATACTGATTGGGAGTTATAATGAGTTATTATTATGTCGGCAGATAAAAGAGTGACGACTCTATTTACTGAGCCAACGGTTACTGATTATGGATTACTTATATTGGAAAATACCGCTTAAGCCGAGACTTCTTACTAAAATAATATGATTATTAAAATGCATGTTACCAATTTGTTATTATTGTACGGCTTTATTGTTCACTATTTATTGATTTATTATTATTGTACGAATTTACTGTTACTGCATTATTTTACTGTTACTACCACTAGACAATTACTGCTGTTAATATAGACACTAATACTGTTTGATACTATCGATTTACTGTACTAATATTAAGCATGTGACATATTAAGCACATAATATACTGATTTGATACTGATATAGAATATCTGGATAGTATGTTTACACTCTTATATGATTTTACTGCATTGATATGATTTCGACAGTATTTATCGATGTTTTGGTTTTACTGCATTATACGATTGCTTTACTTATTGATAATACTGATACGACGATTGTTTATCGATTCAACGCCCATACTAGTTTACTGGTTTCTCCTTTGTATTATGTTGCTGGCTTCCGTACTGTATTATTTTATTATTTATAGATTATATTGCTATTGCATGTGAGTTTTACTATTTCTGCATTGAATCTTGATCATATGATTATTACTATTATGAATTGACTAATGACATGCTTACTGCGTCTTTACCGTGCTTTGAATTCAGTTATAGAATTTTAGTGACCAACTGGGCTATTTAACTCATTATATGTGGTTTAAATAATTTCAAGTCAGGACAGAGGATTAAGAGTGTGGCGTTGATTAGGTTTCTCCAAGTTTACAATTAGTCTTTTTTTTTTTGTCTGTAGTTATTTTTTTGTACTCATGAATGAAATGATATTTTGTGATTATATGATTCCTGAGTATTATATATAATTTATTTTTAGGTCAATGAATATAGATATGTATTGATGCTTTGAATTATATAATTTATTTTCGTTGTTTTATATTGATAAAAGAAATTAGGTAATTCTGATTTTTAGTTATTAAAATATAAAAGAAAAATTCTTTCAATTTAAATTTTAGAATATCACAAATATTGTTTCATTTCTTTTTCCATGGGCTGCTGGTTTTTTTCTTTTGAGGTCGAACCTGACTCAACTGCTTTGATTTATTTATGATATGCCTCACATTTCATCCACTGTTAGCAACCTATACTTTTGAACCACTTGCTACTGCACTTATTTTATATGGAAAGATAGAAATGTCATCAAATCAGGAAAGCTATTGTTGCTAAGGCAACCAAATGGAAAAACATATAAGGACATTGCCAATCTCATCTAAATTTTCTTGGAGGTTTAGTTGACTGCTTCTTGGCTGGGTTTTTATTGCTGCATTCTAGAAGATTTTGGTGCTCAATTTTAGCTGTTGGAAGGTGGTTTTGCTGCTTTCTGGTTATTTTTACTGTACATCTTCTTGCATAGTTTGGCCTGGGGGAATTTGACATGGTTCATATATGGAGGATTTTTCTAGGACAATAATGAGAGCTTTTGGCACCCTTATGTCATTCGTCCCCTCAGATGGCCTCTCTGGCAACCAAAGGGACAACCCGCATCCATTCAAAGCGGGAGAAATTATTTGGTTCGGAGTCCGGGCATAACTCTACGTCCGGACTCCAATCAACGATAGACATGTTTTTTTTGAGTTCAATGATTTTTTGCTGCCATGTGAAAAAGTAGTCTGGCCGGGTCTTCGGATTGTGCGGTTGTAATATTCACGTGGCAGCAACAAATAATTAAATTCAAAAACATACGTGTCTATCATTGATTGGAGTTCAAATGTAGAACTGCATCCGGACTCCGCACCAAATAATTTCTCTCAAAGCGGACACTTCCCATGACTCTGGGTGTTTTTGGCACTTTCTGAGCCCTAATTTTTAACTGTAATTTTGCTTTTTTGGTTGAACTTTGAGGGCATTTTTTTTTTCCTTTGCTTATTCTCTTCTCCAGTTTTATGATTCTCATCTGATTGTAGCTGTGAATCAGCTTTGCCCTATACTAAATTGTATCTATGAGAATGGAACTTATTTTTTCATAAATCAACTTTTTAGTTTAAAATTTTTTATTTTTATAATATTATTAAAAAAATAACTGACACTACTAATATATTATAAAAAGGTTAAATTATTTATCCCAACTACTTTATAAATATAAAATTCTTAATCCACATATAAGATGCTTGATTTTAATATGTAAGACATTTTACATAGAAGCAAAGCCAAGTCTTTCAATCGGATATGAGCCTTCCTCATACATCAAATCTTTGATTAACACGTATTATTAAAAAAATTAACAAAAAATTAGTACTTAAACATAAGGTTTTAACACAGATATATTATTTAATGAGATTAAGAAGTTCTACTGAAATCTAAGATGATTGATCTACCATAACTATTCAAACATAAAAATGGCCAAATACTCACTCCTCAAACGAAAAAATTTTCTGAAATAACAGAGTTCTAAAGCATCATCCTTGCAATAATCCTGAAACGTCAAAATACATCAAGAAACCCTCTGGCCATTGTACAAATACAAGGCCCCATTAGAAGCAGTAATTTTATCTTGATGATGAATATATATATATAGACTACAGGCCATCAAAGAACTTTATGAAGTCATCAAAGGTTTCACCATGCCTAATCTTTACTAAAGATCCATTGTCAACCTGCAACGTTTAACATCAACAGAATACTGTAAATAAGTTGAGAAACATTTGTAGGAGAGATGGCAACAGTATTGAAACAGTTCGGAAAAGATCTGTAACTAATAGACATGATCACTCATGTATCCGACAGTTAGTTGGCAATAGGGGTGTAAGTGAGCTAAGTTCGAGCCGACAGTCTGACTGACGAGCCGAGCTCGATAAGACCACTACTCGACTCGACTCGTCTCGTTTACACCCTTAGTTGCCAATAGCTTGAAAGGATTAGCTAATTAATTGTGGTTCTTATTTGCTTAATATCAATATTTCCAACTGTTTGTGATGCGTTTCTAATTTCAAGTCAACTTTGATTTTTAGTTATTCGTTATATCTCTTTCTATAAGAGAACTGTTGTTAGCGTTCAAATGTTCTATTCAAAATGCATGAAGACGGTGATAAAATTGGGTTGTAGAAGGTATAAGTTCAGTTTATTATTGATTCATCAAAGGTTTAGTTACAATAACCGGCAATGTCGATCAAGTTGAAATCATTCAAAAAATGTAAATTTTAGAAAATCAGCCATTTTTGTAAGTGTACTGGTTCATCAAAGGAAGAGAAAAATAAAGAGAAGAAAGATTCAGATTCAATTATACAATAGCAATGTGATGTCTGCTATTGGGTATTAAAGAAGAAGATTATAGCTTTTGTGATATCTTATGAGTTGCAAGGAGACTAGAAAATGGTTTCAGTTGCAGCATTATTTTATTTTGCAAAGTATTTATGGAATGATGTTTTGGAATTATGTATATGAAAAGCGAGACGTTTGACTTTGTTGATGTGAATTCTCCATTCTTTATAGCAATTTCACTTCCGCATTGAAGAAATCTCTTCACTTTTCATGATGTTCTATGTTACAGTACATACAATCTGCTCAAGTATATGGTGGTTTTCAGTCTCATTAAGATACATGGTGATGAGGGCACCATTTTGTTTGACAAAAGACTATTTTCATAAAGATTTTTTTATGGAATTCGCTGGGTTTGATTTGAATGTTACATTAAAAAGAGAAACCAAAAATTCAAAAAAAAAGGAAAAAAGAGAGTTAAAATAAAACAAATTCTTACCCAATATTCCGGAGGCCTCATTTTCAAGTTGTAAGTTGAAGCCATGCTCATACAATATGCACCGGCATCATGAACCACCAATCCAGCTCCCTGTATTATCGAAGTTCTGTTGGCATAGTGTAAAAGAGAAATAAGGCCTAACTACACAAGAAAACAAGATGAATCATACCTTAGCTGGTGTATGAAGTTCTCTGTCCTTTCCTAAGAAGTCTGCAGACTCACATACAGGTCCCACAACATCAAAAGTAGAAATCTTAGCATCAGGAGAAGGCGGAGAAACAAGCTCAATGTGCTGTAGAGAAAAAAAAAACTAGTTAATCGGTTCTTCACTCAAATGATGAGATAAAATTTTCATTTCACAGAGCAATTATTGTGAAATAAATAGAATAAATCTCCTACTAATGAAAATTACCAGCACAATTAAAATAAATAAAATAGGAAGACAAATAAAAACATATGAGCGACAATCCCAAGCGCACATGGGCGGCAATCATAGCTTTTCAAACCGCCCCTAGTTACCAAATAGGATTAGGTTAGAATGCCGTAATTTTGTACTTGTTTTCCTTGATTCATTGGTGCAGATTTCCCTTATTGATTGAGCCTTCAAAACTTCCATATCAGCATCATCCAGCAACTGCCATATAAGAGGTGGTAGCTACTCGACACCTAAACACGTAACAACCTAGCAAAAAACTAACCAGAGCCTACAACAATGTCCATTCTCTTTAATCTTCAATATATATTCATGGATCAAAACGTCTGCTCCTTAATATAGGGCCAAGGATAGCTTCCTAGAGGCAAATTGCATATGAAACAAGCACAAACATAAATAGAACTTCACCCATCCCAATCTCTAGGAAAAACCACATGGTACACACTTATATAACAAAAACTACAAACAAGTAGCCAACATTTTAAAATAAGCAATTTTTAATTTGTACAACAACACGTATTTAATCATACCTGGTATGCTCCATACAGACTCGGGCGTATGAGCTCTGCCATGCTGCCATCAATAACTACAAAATTTTTTGTACCATTTGTCTTAACTCCAGTTACTCGATTAACAAAACAGCAAGTATTGGCAATGAGGGACCTTCCAGGTTCAATAATAAGATTCAAATCACGAGAATGCACTAGCTCACGCACCTGAAGGAATCATTAAAAAAAATGTGATGCATATGCATAAATAACTGAAATGTAGCTTCCATCCTAAATAGATTCAAATTATCACTCATATTAGCATTTCCTCGTACACATTGTACAAAAGGAGATTTGCCAAAAAAGTTAACATCAAGCAACATTGTTTCTATAGCGCATGATGCAATACCTCGTTCGTGATTAGCTATGATTTGCAATATCAAAGCATGTCAAAAATTACATACAAATTCAACAAAATACAAGCTCCACAACTCCATCAGCGACATTTTGTGCATCAAATCAACTAATCAAGTGGATATTCACATGCAAACAAACAATAAAAAAAAAACGTAACAGTCGTTTACATATCACATATTTTTAAATCATTTTCAGTGGCCTCAAATCAGGAATAGAAATCACTAATCTTACTCATAGTTACCTTGCATCACCTTAAAGACTCTTGATATATCGCCAAAAAATCATCTTGATCGGGCACGAATCTCGAGGAAAAACTCAAGTTGGAAACTTCAAAATTTATTTCAGAGACCATTTAAACTCCGATTTCAGCAAACTTATAGTCGAACTGAGCGTCTCGGAAATACGAATCCAACGACACCAAATTCGACTCAATCCGAGCCCAAGTGAGTCCAAATCAAGTACCCGAAGCGCTGTTGGAAGTATCAAACAGCTATTTGAGTTACCAAACGGTCTCCGATTTTGGCGAACTTATAGTCGAATCGAGCGGCTCGACGAGACGAATCCAACGAGCCCAAGATCGTAAATTCTGATATCATTAAGACCTTCAAATGCTTGATAAACAGTTCACGATCAAGGGATTCAATATCGGCCGTTCATCCGGATCACTCCCTATTTGCCCCTGATCCCTCACATATTTACGGGCTATGCCACTCCAGAAAAACTATAAATAGCCCCTCATTTCTCTTAAGAGGGGACCAAAGCCAAGAAGAGAAGAAGAGAAGAAGAAGAGAAGAGAAGCCTAGGAGGGAACAGCTCCTCCTCGACCACCGCCGGAACACCACCAGGCGCCCGAGGGACGCCGGAGCTCTGCCCGACACGGGAGCAACGTCGGAATTCTGCCCGACGCCGGAATTCTACCCAACGCCCGAGTGACGCCGGACTTCTTTCCAAGTGACGCCAGAATTCTGCCGGACACTCAAGTGACATCGGAACTCTGCTTGTCCTTGTAACTGATACTCATTGTAACCTGATCGTCCTGAATTTAAAGGACGAATCAGCCTCGTGTACTTCAAACGACACTAGTGGAACTCTTTCAACTGGGCGTGGCCCCGTGGTTTTTTCCCTTTCCAGGGTTTTCCACGTAAAAATCCTGGTGTTACTATTTCGATTCTGTTTGTGTGCTGAATATACGTACAACGCTGAGACGGAAAATTAAAACCTATCGCCGCGTATATTTGAGTCCGCAACAACTCTATTTCTAAGTAACTGCATGCAGTAGACTCTTCACTATATTCTTCATAGTTAGAAACTTCAACAGTAATTATTGCTGAAACTTAAAGTGTTCTGAAATTTTGAGCTTAAAATGTTAACGCCATTTACTTGTAAAGCAAATCCAGCAACTCTCCCTATGCATGCATAAATCAAGCTCACACCATTTTCATACCAACCAACTTTTATAGCAAAATTTTGAGGAAATGAAAGTTTGGTTTCTCTTACTTCATCCAACCCCATTAATTCTAGGATGATTTTTTTAATCATAGTAAATGTAACTGAGCTTAGATTTCAAACCAAGATCATTAGCCATATTTAATTAAGAAACCATTTATGTAAGTCCGTTTTTCTCTTCCATTCAAATAACTCCTTTCTTAATAGATACTTGTGCATATGCTGATGGCCAAAGGTCAATGTCGCACTGTGACATTTAATTAGTGCGACATTTAATTTCTAGGATTTATGGAAAAGGCTAGCCATAAATGCTCCAAAAATTTAAATGTCTGTTCCATTATTTGTTTTCCTATTATTCCATTACCAACACCATCTTCAAGTCCATAATCCCAACTACATAGAGTTAGATTAATGACTGCCACTCTCAATTCTTTCTTTTTTTTTTTGTGTAGCCAATGTCATAAGTCTATTTTCTTCTTCTTCTTCTTTTTGTCTATTTTCTTCTAGCCATATTCCACATGCATAATACTTCAGGCATCAACTTCAAAAATTTCTCGATTTTAATTGATGCATTTTTTGGCCCATGTAGAATCTATCCAAACTACACAAATCTATATTCCACCATCTTTTCGGTTAAAATACCACACCATTGCTTTGATATATCATTTCTCAATCTAAGCCTCATAGTTTTATCACATGGTCCACAATTCTATCTTAAATTCTCATTCTCCCACATAATTTAACAATAAAAGACTTCTTTACAACTAATGCTAAGATTAATATAATATAATTAGGGTAATTATAATTTTGGAAAATTTATCTTCAATCCATGATATTTTGTAATCACAAAGTATTAAAAAACTTCACCAATTGCCCAACTAAACCTTAATTATAAAAACTATATCCTTATATATAACCACATACTTCATGATGATAGGTCCAAAATATCTAAACATACAACATCTAAATATTACTTCTATCTTTAAAAAATATCGAATGATCTTCATTGATTTTACACCCATTAAAATTGCACATCAACAAATTCATAATTATCAGTATTTTATTTAATTTCGGCAACAAATTAATATTGATTGATGAAAATAAATAAAACACATGCATCTAACATACTACAAAAAAAAACAAATATTAATAAAAAAGTGACAATGTCCACAAGGTTATTTATTATAATTGACATACATATGAATAAAGTGCCTAGAATATTTTGATTTACTATACATGAAAATGTTGGAGTAGCTCTAGTCGAAGATAAGATTAGAAAGAGTTGCCTTAGATGGTTTGGCCACATACTCACATAAAACAGTAGCCTCCAATGACCAAGTTAGGATAGTAGATGTATTAGATTTGGCTTATGTTAAGATAGGTAGATAAACTTAAAAAGACTTGGTTAGAAAATACCAGAAATGACCTTTCTTTATTAGATTTAAATGAAAAATTGTGACTCTTAACAGGACACAATGGAGAAAAAGAATTCATGTAGCCGACCCCATGTAGTGGGATAAAGGTTTGATGATGTTGTTGTTGTTGTTTTTGTTGTGGTTGTTGTTGTTATCATGCCTTAGGAAATAAAAACCACATGAGACTCTAAAGACGATTAATTTAGCTCTTTCATCAAAAAAATACAATTTCAAATAAGAGAAATTGATTTGGGGAGAAGTTTCAACACTAATCTATTTTAATCGTTCAAGCATCCTATAGTAGCTAACTCATCTCATATCAAGAGAAATATGCTATAAAAGCAAATTTGGCCCCAAGTTCAAGAGTCATGCATAATTCAACTCCTCAATTGGCAATCTTTCTAGCACAAAACTATAGCATCCTCACCGAAAAATGAACAAATGGAGGTATGGAGGACACTTTGAAAACCATAGAGAGGGGAGCAATCCATAACAACCTATTCTAGTTGTCCGCTAAAAATGTCATATGTTTGTCTCCACTCGATGCCGCTATCACGACAAATAAGCAAGGTCACCACCTAGCCTTCCACATAATGTGAGCTAATATTAAGATAAAAGGAGGAGAAAACTTTAACCAAAAGGTAGCTTGCAAGGCCATCATGTGAATAAGGATTCTTTTTGAGCTACTTCAAAAAGAACAATAATTAGATGTCTTACGACCAAGAGCCTAAGTACTCCGTGTAACATTTATATTTAGTTGAGTGAAGAAGCATAAGCCAAGATTCCAATCACAAGCCATTTGTCTTTGTCAACTCTCTGTCTCACCATTGATTTCATCCCCAAACTCTCTTCTTAACCTACACCACTCAAAGTATTGTCCCAGTTAAAATAACATGTAAGCCAAACATGTCATAATCTTTTAAGTCAAAGCATGTCATGTGCATACCAATATTATGGGCAAAAACTATGCTTTACATTATGCAAAACTAAGATATTCTAAGATATCCTTAAGCTTTATAAAAATGCTAGCATATCGTGTTAAACTTAACTCAATTCAATTATATCTTAACATGGAAAAAAGAATCAACAACCAATATTAAAATTTCAAACAAACTGGTTCAACTTGGGACTAGCTCAAATTCAAATTTGTACCGCTAATTTGGCTCGGATGAATTATCACATAAAGCATATTTACACATTGTGTTGAAAATAGTTATAAACTATCTCAATTCCCCAACTTAAAATTCAAATATAGCCCCACATGAATACCAATGTCAAGTTAAGTTGTGTTGAATCATCAGATATATTTGACGTGGTATATTTTGTGCATGTGTGTGTGGGAAACAAAGAAAGAAGGGCATGGGATGGGGATAAACACATATTGTTAGGAGAGATTTTATTAGATGTACTCCAATTAAAAAACATTGTTCCCGAACTAATTCCAAGTGTTTGACTACGTTAAAACTGAATAAATTACTAATGTGTACTATCATTCTTGAGCATTTTTTTGGAGATAATTCAACAATAAGCAAAATGGCGGTTGATAGAGTCCCTTGAATAACAATTGGAATCATTAGTGCAGCCCTGGTGCCACGATGCCCATTTTGTGTTTCTAATAAACATTGTGCCCTGGCACCAATTTGGCGCCACAATGCCACCTTCCAAATTTCTCCAACTACAAAGCTGCACTCTGGCATCGCACTGCACTGCCAATCTTGGCACCAAAGCTCCAAGACGCAAAACTATCTAAATTTGCAGAACATTTTGTGGGATTTTAAGGGAGCTTTGAAATGGAAATAGAGGAGATATACATCTACTTATGGCTGAGGGGACCTATTTGCAGACAATTTTTGAAAAGGAGAGGAGATCATGATCGTTGGAAGAGAAAATCAAATTGAATCCTCGAATCAAAGTTTGTCCTTCTTTGATTTTCTACAATTCATCCTAAATGTCAACAATGTTTGTCTTCTTCTCTGTTATGATCTAAATATTTTTTTATAAGAGAATGACAACCAAGTATTCAATTTTTTGTTGCATATCTCCATCTTTATTTTATGCTATTATAATTGTTTGACCATCAAATTGCTTAAACCGGAGATTTATTTGGATTCAAGAGATGTCAAGCAAAGTCATCTTGGTTGAAATATCATACTAAATTGTAGGATAGAGAAATCTTGATTTTGATTGTGTAATCTTAGTGATTCTTATTTTTATATTTGATTTGCAGCGTCACATTGATCTTAGAGATGAGATAGCATAGATTCAGGCAAATTAGTTTATCTATTGCTTTGAAAAAATCATATAGAGCAATATTTCGATCTAGTTACAACAATGTATCCCCATCAATTAATTAAACTAAAATAATTTTCAATATACAATATCATGGAGAGATTTGACCCCTATACCACTTTTAAGTCATGCTAACTAGTAATTTGAAATTCTTATAACTAGTAACTTAGATTATTTTGAGTAAATTCTAATTATTTTTTAATCTTTAAATAAAGTTGTAATTAACAAGTTTGGTAATTAGTATATCTCAATTCACGTGGGATGACATTCTTCCTCATATTTTATTACTTGTATGATCATGTACTAATGCGTGTACTCATTTCTTGCAACAGATTTTTTAGGGTTCACCAAATTGTTCACAGAAATTCAAGCTTTAGCAAAATGATTATTTGGAAAATTAAGAAGGGTAATTAATTTGAAGCCTAAACAAAAGAACAATACTATTAGAATTCAACAAACATCAATAAGCAAAATGATAACATTAATTATTAGATCTCAATCCCTATGGGATGGCATTCTTACTCATCATTTTATTACTTGTATGATCATGTGCTTTGTACCAGTTTTTTGTAACAAATTTTTTATGGTTCGCACAATTGTTCAAACAAAATCAAGCTTAAGCTAAATTATTATTTGAAAAGTTGAGAAGGGTAATTTATTTGAAGCCTGAGCAAAATTACAACATTATTAGAATTTAGCAAACGTTAAGAATTAATAACAAAGTAAATATATCTTCAAAACCAAAGAAGCTTTAGCAAAATGATAACATAACAATAGTTCAAAAAAATGCCAAAGATTAATGATAAAGAGAATATATCTTTGAACCCACAAAAGCTATCAACCTCCCACCCACTTGCAAAAGTTTTTAGAGAAAATTCTTGACCTTCGTATACTTTTTATAATCCTTTGACAAACTTTTATTATCTTTTGTCCCATCAAACTAAATTTTCAAATTCTATAAAATATACTAATACCAAATACACCCGAACCTTCCTCCTTCATGTATGGCACTTGATCTTACTACAAATAAACAGTTCCAATTCCGCCCCTTAAAATGTCACTCAATATAGTTATTGTCTAAAAGTGCTTGATCGTGACTTCCTCATCAGTTATTATAGTGTCATAAAAACTAAAAATAGTTTTCTAATAATTAGATGCCGGTGGGCAAAAAAAAACATACAAAAAATTCAATATGCTTACTAATAAACAAACATATTTTCTGATAATAATATGCTGATAAAAATGATTAGATTAAGAAAGAAAGAAAGAAAATAGAGGAAACAAATGGATTCCAAGTAAAAGTAATATGAAGTTTACCAAATGCCCGGCTTTTGAAATTTTTGTTGTTTGGTTGGAAGAAAAGCAAATTTGGAGTAAATTTCAATACATTTGAAATTCCCTATCTGGTTCATTTAATCTTTTTGAAAATCACTCAATTGGAAAGAATTCCAAATATAACACTTGTGTGAAGTGTCATTGGCCATAACTCACCAACATTGTCCTCCAACACCACACATCATTAGTCGCAAGCCATTTCTCTTTGCCGCCCTCTTTAGTCGGTTGTCACCTGCTTCAGGCCACACTGTCTTTGGCGTTGTCGCCCATTACTGGTTGTTGTTTACCTAACGCCTCACCACTATCATCATCAGGTTTTACACAAAATTAATTTTACACCAAACCAAACTCAAAAGAAAAACTACAGTTGTAATGTAATCAACCAAACTCCTCAAAAATATTTTCAATACACTATATTTACTTTTCACTATATTTTTTTTACTCTCTGTTCGTTTTTAGCTAAACAAATAGCCCCTAAATGACCTTACATGAAATCCCCTTTATGCTATTTCAATCTCTTTCAACCTCAGCAAAAATTTTAGAAATTTGATAGAAAATTACCTCAAACTAGGAAACACGCAGCACAATTTAGCCAACTTTATTATTATAAGGAGCCAACATTGCCTTTGCACCTCAATTGCAAGGTCTGGTATGTAAAGTCGATGGTTTTGAAAAGTCAAGTGCATCATTTAAAAAAGCTCATCAATTAAAATATCCCTTGGGTCAATTTGATCAACTTTCTTGACTAGTAAGACCTCGCAATTCTTAACTGCAAAATTTTATCATATTCTTTAATAATACATTAAGGGGAGTAATCAATTTACAAAAAAAATTTCTGCATTCTTTAACTTTAAAAATACATACGCATAAAATATTAGGAAATCATGATAAAGACAAGAAGCAGAAGTCGTTCTTACAGTGTTGATGAGATCCAATGGTGTTGGAAGAATGGCACCTGCATGATAGTAATCTATACCTAAACCACCTCCAATGTTTAAGAGTTCGACTTCAAAACCTTGAGATCGAATTTCATCAATGTAATTGACCATCAGGATAGCAGCATCTCTGAAAATATCAACCTATGAAAAAATAGGAAAAAAGAAATCAACAATATAAACTTTATGAATAGCAAAGATTCAACTTCAGTTTCTAGATGAGAATTTATAGTAAGACTTAGGGAATCAGCTGAGTTTTTAAAGATCCACTGTTCTTCCCGTCTCGTTGTAATTTAACAGCAATTTAAGTAAAGCGTGGAATTACGGATCTTTTCTAAAAATAATGTTAAATAAAAAATTTCTTGCGATGACAAAAGGTCCACCATATGCAAGCACTATAAAAATGGATAGAAGACCAATAGTATTTTATCAAATTAGCAGATAGTCACCCATATAAAACAAGGCAATAATATCTTGGTATAACAGTAGCTAATCATCCATATAAAGATCCTTGACAGTAAATAATGGCCATGAAAGATCTGCATAAGACATTAAAGATGATATCTAATATTCAACAGAAATGACTGGCAAAGAGCCGTCCAAATAGGGGGGAAAGGCCAATGACCATGATAATGAGTAGGATAATGATGATTTTGATAAGGCTAACACAATATTTAAAGCTTCCTACAAATTAATGAAGGAAATCTAACCAGACATTAGGTGATTTAAATTGCTAATAAAATCGCATATTACTAATCCAACATCTTAAGATCCTCCATACAAAGAAGCTCTTAGAGTTGCAGAAAATACATATTGTATTGATTTTTTATCGTCATATTAGTAAAACTGAAGTTAGAGATGCTTTAAAGAAAATTCAGTGTAGAAAAGCTATTGGACCTGATGATATTCCAATAGAGGTGTGAAAATGCTTAGGAGATGAAAGAATTTCTTGGCTTACTAAACTTTTTAATATTATTTTGAAGACTAAAAAGATGTCAGATGAGTGGAGAACGAGTCTGTTAATTCCTATTTTTATGAATAAAGGTGACATGTAAGATTGTACGAATTATAGAGGAATTAAGTTAATGTGTCATACTTTAAAACTATGGGAGAGAGTTATGGAGCATAGGTTACGACGTGATACAAATATTTCTTAAAATCAATTTGGATTCATGCCGGGTATGTTTACTATGGAAGCAAGAAGCTATACATTTATTGAGAGATCTAATGGAAAAGTATAGAGAGAATAGGGAGGATCTTCATATGATATTTATTGATTTAGAGAAGTATATGATAAAGTTCCAAGAGAAGCGTCATGAAGAGTTCTAGAAAAGAAAGGGGGTTAAATAATGCTTATATTCAAGTCATTAAGGATATGTATGCATGAGTTGTTACTTGTGTTCAAACACAAGTAGTTTGACCAAGTATTTTTCTATTTCTGTTGGATTACATCAAGGATCAACTTTAAGCCCATATCTTTTGCTTTAGTCATGGATGTTCTCACTAGACATTTGCAAGTGATTGTACCCTGGTGTATGTTTTTTGCTGATGATATTCTTCTTGTTGATAAGACTAGAGAGAGTTGAAGGTAAACTTGAATTATGGAGGTCAACCTTAGAGTCTAAAGGTTTTCGTTTGAGTAGATCTAAAACCGAATATATAGAGTGTAATTTAGTAGTAATATATCTAGTGGGGGGGACCGTGACGTTGGGCGATCAAGTCATTAATAAGAGTACACGTTTTAGATATCTTCGGTCTATTTTTCAGAGTGATGGCGAAATAGATGAGGATATTATTAGTACAATTCAAGTTAAATGGCTAAAGTGGAGGAATGCATTGGGCTTGTTGTGTGATAGAAAAGTCCCCCTCAAGCTTAAGGGAAAATTCTATAAGATGGTGGTGAGACCTGCAATGCTTTATGGAGCAAAATGTTGGCCATTAAAAGAGAAGCAGAATATTAAGTTAAGTGTTTCAAAAATGAGGATGCTCAAGTGAATGAGTGCCTTTACTCTTAGAGACAGGATACGAAATGAGCATATACATGAAAAGGTTGGAATATGTGGAAGATAATATTAGAGAGAGTCACCTTAGATGGTTTGGTCGCATAAAACAGCGGCCTTCCCATGACCCGGTTAGAAAATTAGATGTATTAGATTTGACTTATATTAAGAAAGGTAGAGGTAGACCTAAAAAGGCTTGATTAGAAAAATATTAGAAATGACATTTCTTTATTAGATTTAAATTAGAATTTGACTCTTAACATGACACAATGAAGAAAAATGATTCATGTAGCCGACCCCATATAGTGGGATAAAGACTTGATATTGTTGTTGTTATCCATGTGAAGCAAGGGGAATTTCAATTGGCAACATTGTACTGTGACAACAAAACCAATTCAACTTGGCCTCAAATTTCTTAACCAGCAATCTCTTGGCGTCCACCTTCAGCTTCTCGGCATCGGCATCAACTTGAGGGAAACCATCACCTCCAATGATTTCAAAGTCCAAGAACAGCTTCTCAAACCTCTCGTTAAAATCATCATGCATGATTTCTGATCAAATGGGGAAGGTTCGGGCCAGCAATAAAAAAAATTCTAACTATATTACCTCTTCAAAGCATGTTAGCTAAGGAAAGCCCACATCCGCTTTCAAATCAAAAGCATTGTAGAATACATTTTACAAAATAGAGAAATTACGTGGAGTGACAGACCAAAAATGACCTTAAATCCTATCCTAGCAAATTAGCTTATGGATTTCAATTAAGAGATAGCAGTTAAAGATCATGAGCGATCAGGACAAGTCGCATAAATGATGAAGGAAATCAAAATCCTCAATTGGATCAAAAATTCATGATTCCCATCATGTTGAAAGATGGATGATGTTAGAGGAAAAAAGAAAAGCAATCATACTCTCAAAATACACACGAAAGAAAGAGTGAAAATGCTAAAAAATAATTGCAGGAAACGATGAACTGCTACAAGGATAAAAATTATTTTGAATCATTGTGGAGCAAAGAAAAATGCAGAAAACCCGAACAAACAAAACTACGGGTCAGGTAAAGCTAAGTGGTTCCATGCAACAGTGCCATAAGCAAACTTCATCGAGAAGCTAAGAAAGAATCTATGGTAAGATAACCATTATTTTCACCAACTTCAAATTGCAGTCACCTTGAGAAGGTCCTTTTAAAATTAACTTTCCTTTGTCCGATCCAACCTATGTAGTCTTAGTTCAAGTGATTGGATTGTTCTTTTTTGACAAGAACAAAAAGTGCTAGTTGTGAGTCAACTCAGTTCATTTTGTCTCTTGGAAGTTGAAGTCAAGCAAGCATTATTGTAAAATAACCAATGTCCTGCACTCTTCTAGTGCCTTTGGATCAAATATAACAGAAGAAGTCTGGCTTCTTCCTTGTCTAAGTGAGCACGTCTTCATAACTTAATTCACTCGTGTCACCTTTCCATTAACATGAAGATGTCTAGTGTCATTTTTTAGTATCTTTTTTAAGTAATTTCTACTTCTGCCATATCTAGTAGTCATTCTTCTTCTTGAAAGCAAATAAGGTTTAAGTTAAGGGGCATCACGTCTATCAATTGATCACGAAATCTCATTTAAGGTGAGCTTCCATTGATATTATGCATGCACTACTTATTTCTCATTTTCAAGTCATCTATAAAAAGCAACATTGGTGTCATGAGTAGTAGCTCTCATAATCATGTTAATCACATATTGCATGTTGCTCATTTTCAAATCATCCATAGAAGATGATCGAGCACCAAGTGTACATGCATCTTGTTCAAATGATATGAGTTCAAATGATGTGAAAAGCGTTTTGTACCTTGTTCGAATTATATGAACAGCGCTAAGAGGTAACGTGCCCAACATCCATGGCGGTAGGTGTCATTTGGGATTTCACCCAAGCAACACAAGTCAATAAAAAAAAAGCAATTTCACTTTAAAAATATATATAACTATGGTGAGGAAAAAAAATTTAGTGTAAATTATAATCATTGAACTAACTTGTATTGATAAAATAATCAGTAAATTCAAACAATGTTCCATTTCAAATTCCAAAACCTTACTAAATAGTTTTCAAAAAAAAAAAATCTAAAAACGTGTTTAAATAATAAAAGAAATTAACCACTAAAGTTTATAGCATGCCTGGATAAAAATCTAACATAGAGGATTATATGTTCCATATTCACTATCATCCATGCTTTCTTCATTATTTAATTTGTAGCCCCTCTAGCTCTACCACTTATCTCTTTAGAGGTTCAAACTCATCCTTGAGATTTATTACTCTAAAACTTGAAGCACTTGCAAAGATTGCTCTAGCTTCGTTTATATTGAAAGTCCTTATTTTTTAATAATGAGAAAGTTTCCAGCACCCAGCATCTCCATAAAAAAAATAATTCATTTATATCTTATGTACTAAAAAGAGGAAGAAGAAATTATATACAGAAAAGGATAATCAACATGATGCTGGTGTGCAGGAAGTGGTGATTCTAAATAACCAAAGAGAAGAATAGTTGCAATGATTCTAAAAATTACACTTCTTGCAGCGGTTGGATTCCTTAACATAAGGAAAAATTAATATATCTTCACAAACAGTGGTTAAAAGAGATTTCATTGATAATTGAGCAACAAACAAATAACATAGAAGTAATTAAGGATATAAAGATAATTAAAATAATGTTGTTGAGGTGGTGAAATAGACAAAAATGGAGAATAATCAAAATTATTATCAATGTCATAATTACATGCTTAACACAATATAAATTCCATTGAACAATACTGAGATAAAGGTATTTCAAAGATAAATGAGAAGTACATAGTGCACTTACTTTAGTAATAGTTGATCCCAAGTGGCAATGAGCCCCAACAAGTTTGAGTTCATTTGGATAAGATTTTATAGTGTCTAGGAACCATTGCAACTTCTCATTTCTGATGCCAAACTTGGAATTCTTGTTGCCTGTCGCTACATAAGGATGCACCTAATGAAAACGAAAGAAAATAAGAAATCAAGTTTGACAAAAAAAACTGTGGAATCATTCAACCAAAAGGGCAAGTTCTGGTTATTACTCAAGAAAAATGAACTATACAAAGATTTTCCGAACAATACAAGATTAGCTTTCAAAAAAATAGTAGAGGTGATTGAAAAGCATCTTCCATAACCCAACAACTTAACAAGAAAGTTAGCTTAATTTGCAGGACTCTCCATTATATTTGTTATTTGAAAATCCAAAGATATTTATATATTGTGTTTATATAAGATGCCATGTCAGAATGGATCCTCGTGTAAATACTGAACATGAAGAAATAGGTGATTGATTGGAAACAAGTAATCACACTTAATGAACCATAAGCTCGAAAATGAGTCATGCACTAAGTCGATCCCATCCTAGGTAAGTGAAAATCAGAGCAAACAGAGTTTAACCTATAAAGAATCTATTAATCAGTATAGTTATCAGATTGAGTAGCTGCAAAACTCTTCCTAAGTTCAACTTCTAGGATTTATCATAACAAGTTAGTAAACATAAATTAACAATGGCATTCAGCCAAAAAAGGAAGCTAATGAGGCATTTGTGTTGAAAATGGTTGCATTCAAACGAAGATGCAAGTTCTGAATTTTTTTAGTGAGTTGGCATAACCAAATGACAGCAAAATTGATTAATAAGGTATCTCATTTGCATCAAGTTAAGAAAAACAAACATAAGAAAATTTAGCATAGACAAACATTACTTATAAATAGGAAGATGGTCGTGCAAATATTGCACATGGAATTTCTTTAACAAACAGAAATGAAATTACACAAGTCGTTGACACTAATTGACTGAAGTTGTAAGATTTTCCATTCTTTGATTGCACAAACAAAACAAGATAGTAAATAAATCAACTTCTAAGAGCTCCCTATGTGTCAACATATCAAACATATTACAGCATATTACCTGAGGGTCTACATCTGGATTTATTCTAAGCAAAACTCGAATCTTCTTCCCTACCACTCTTGCTGCGGTAACAATATTCTCCAGGTCAAACTCGCTATCAATATTCACAAACACACCTTCCTTCGCAGCCAAAACAAGATCCTCCACCAACTTCCCGTTTCCATTAAATACACATCTGACCTTCAAATACCCAAGCAAATAAATAAAACATGAATACATGGATAACATCCCCACTCACATGCTATTGTTAAATGACATATTTATATAAAACTCATTGGACTTTCAATTTTTAGTGAAAAAGTGCAGTAATTTCTAAACGATCAAACAAGGACAATAATTTACTCTATTTCATACAGAAAAATAACTAACAATCGATATAGCATTCTTAGAGTTCTCTTTAAATTTGACAGTGCTACTAGAGTTTGACGTAAGCTCAAACACAAGGCAGTTTGACCAAGTACTTTCCTTTCAGTTGGATTACATCAAGGATCAGTCCTAACCCCATATCTTTTTGCTTTAGTCATGGATGTTCTCACTAGACATTTGCAAGAGGTTGTACCCTAATGTATGCTTTTTGCTAATGATATTCTTCTTGTTGATAAGACTAGAGAGGGAGTTGAAGGTAAACTTAAATTATAGAGATCAACCTTAGAGTCTAAAGGCTTTCGTTTGAGTAGATCTAAAATTGAATATATACAGTGTAATTTTAATAATAATAGTTCTTGTGGGGGGTTGTGACTTTAGGTGATCATGTCATTATTAAGAGTACACATTTTATTTCTAATGGTTATATATTTTCATAAAATAAATTTCAAAACTTTAATGGCTCTTCCAATATATTGGAAAAACATTATTATTAGAAAATGAAAATGTTAAGTATTCGTCTAATTGTCTATTCATGCTCGTTAATTTGAGCCTCTAGGCCGGATCGTAACAACATAAGGACTATGGGAAGCCACTTTAAGTAGGATTTAAGAGAGATTTAAGGGACTTGCCAATCCCATATGAAATATAGCCTAGATTTAGTTGGATTTCACGTATCTTAGCTCAAATTTATAGATTATCATGTCCTGGTAGGATTGAGATTTAAAAAATTTATTTTACAACTATTTACTTGCTCTCTTAAATCTCTTAAATAATTCAATCATCAATCAAACAGTTCAAAGATTTCGTTTTATTTATGAATGAAGCAACCAAACAGTTTGACAATCAGAATTTACTAACCTAAAACCTGTATAATCCTAATTGAATAGGATTTATCAAATTCTTTTTTCACAGCATCTTACTTTCAACCAAGCAGGATATTAGTAGCATTGCCAGAATTTTCAGAAAATCTAATATAAGACGAGGATTAGCTATCCTTATATCTGAAATTAAATAAATTACTGTCTTTTTCTACAAATTACAAAACTTCAGAGTGGTCCATACAAACAACCCAGTCCAAAGTCATTGGAAAATTCCGTTAAGCAGAACATTTCGAAACTATTGACCTGGTAGGATCGAAGCCAGCACGAAGTGCGAGTCGGAGCTCATTCGCACTAACAAGCACTGCGCCGCAACCCAGCTCCCGTAAGTGTTCAAGAATCTTGAGATTATTGTTGGCCTTGACGGCATACCCGACGATCGAACTCAGCCCTTCAAGAGCCTCTCGATACGCTTCGAAGTTGCGAGTGATCTGAGTCTTGCTGTAGAGATAGAAGGGGCGACGCTCGACCGCTTCCATTGCGTCCTGCACGCGGACGCCATCGCAGCATAGGTAACCCTCCGGCGATCTCGTGAAGGATCCAATGGCGGCGCCGGAAGTGGATGAGGTAGGTGAAGTATGGGAGGACGTTTCGGAGAGAACAGCGCGAGGGGTTATAGTTAGTGCTGTTTTTGTTGCTTTTGAGAGGAGATGAAAGGAGAAGGAGGAGGGCGATGCGGAGGAGGGGGGGGTGCGGAAGTGGACGGGAAACTTTGCATTGGTGGGTGGATGCGACAGTAAATGGGCGGCCGACATTTTAGGGTTTGGATTGTGGTAGTAGAGGAAGAGGAAGGAAAGGACGGCTTATTTCATATATGTTTTCCCTTGAATCTGGGACTAGTTTCTTCTTATATTAAATTTTAATAATATTTTAGTATTCTGTTAAGAAATACTCAAACATCAACTGATAACTACATTTTTTATATAATTTAATTAAAATAAATAGATCGTCGTACTATTTTATTTGAATTATATTTTAATTGATTTATTCAATAAAATTTTCATCTGCTTTGAATTTAAAATTAAAATTTTATGAGTGTAAGAATAATTGAAAGAGAGGAATGAATGGATTAAAGGAATTGATTTTTTTTTTTACTTATTTGTTTAGTTCATATGGAAAAAATATATTTATCTATTAAAAATTGGCTCCTTATGAATCATACTTGACACATGATCAAAATTTTGATTTGATCTGAAAAAAATCCTGATGAAATTCTCATTTATAAAAAAAGTGATTTATTCCAACTTGAAATGAATCAAAATCAAGCACTTGAAGTATAATTAAAATTTTGAGGCATTTATTAAAAAATAAAAGAATAAGAAATCTCACTTGCTTATAGTAAAATCAAGTGTCTTGATGAAATAAATCCAACAAACTTAAAATAGTTTAATTTTGATATTATTAAGGTGCATAAATATTGAAATAATTGGTCTATG
Organism: Dendrobium chrysotoxum; assembly: GCA_019925795.1. Taxonomy (NCBI): domain Eukaryota; kingdom Viridiplantae; phylum Streptophyta; class Magnoliopsida; order Asparagales; family Orchidaceae; genus Dendrobium; species Dendrobium chrysotoxum. The sequence continues at coordinate 64,019,135 of CM034307.1, forward strand.
ATTAAGAGAATCAATATGAGTCGTCCAATAGTGAGGTCTGGATTTAGCTATATTAAGGAGATATGTCAATCTCAAAAATTTATAAATAAATCCTCACTCTCTATATTAGTCTAGGCATTGGACAGTAGCTTGATATTTTAAGTAAAATGAGAGGCATAAGGAAATATGGAGCTCTACTCAAATATCAATGATGGACCAATGTTGACAGCGACCATCGAACCATCATCCGACTACCACTATCAAATTATTATCATCTAACAGCCATTGTCATATCATCATTGCTCCACTATAGTCCTTTGACCATCGTCGCCCTGCTACGACCATTCAGCCTCCATGTAATAGCCTCAAGGATAAGTTCACTGGAATTCTTAAAAATTGTCTGAGGAAGTGCTATGACGATGAGTCTATTAGGTGTTGTGGCGCCAAGCTCTTAGATTTTCTAGGATTTGAGTGAGCGCAGCAGTGCTTAAATCTTGAGCATCCTGGCGCTAGATTTGGAATTCAATTTTTTTAAAATTAAATATCTAAAACCATTATATTATAACCCTCACCCCCTCCCCCATTCCTTTGCATGCTAGGTGAGAGAAAGAGAGAGGATATGAGATAAGGAAATATAAAGAAGGAGAAAAGAAGATAGAGAATGTAGATCTCATACCAATATTTTTTATCACTAGCTGCGAAAAATGCTCTGATTTGATCTGATCGTATAATATAATATCTTTCATTATAATAAACTTTCAATATCTATTTTTTGATATATGGTATGTATCATCACCGTGACTATTTTGACTGGTTTATATTGTGATTTTACTGGGTGGTTTTGTATTTATGTTATTTTATCTGGAATGAGTGACGTAATACTTGGTACAAAATAATGAGTTAATACACTATATTTGGACTTGAAATAGATGATACGTATTGATTTACTATTTGATAGTCAAACATGCACTTTAGCATAATACATGCATACTAATAAGCACATTAGATAGACCTACATATTATATAATTGCATATGATATGTACATGATGTTTGTTATTATAATTTATATGATATAAATTATGTGTAAAAGTAAGAAATGCTAGTTGGAAATGATTGTCTATTTCAAGTTGGTTGGAGACATATATCATGTATAAGAGAGTGGGCTAATGGACTTCCCTTGAAATAATTTGTTTGGTATAATTCTATATAATATGAAATGAGAGGTATAAGGAGATTGACTGTTACGCCGATTAGTAGGAACTGATATCTTTATATAAAAGCTGCTTACTTATGATATATAATATGAGGCTGATTTTTGGCAACATGATTGATATAATTGAGACTAATTCATATTTGATCTAAAGCACTTACAGGACTTGATATAAGAAAAACACCATAAGTATGTAAGATGTCCTACCTTGCTTACATGTATATATGATATAAGATGATATGAATGATTATATATACATTGCTTGTATTATATGTACTATCTTGCATTAATTTTAGTTATAGGTTTTGAGGTTTTGATAATCTACTGAGTTGTAAGCTTACTCTGTAATTTTACATATTTTTTAGGAAGTGGAATTAAGATTAATCTAATTTTAGAATCTTAGGTTTAGATTTGTATACTTTTATTTTATCCTTTTGTAGTCAGGAGCACAGAAAGATAAACTAATGTATTGATTGAACTAGTAGCAATTATAAATTAATTTTTGAGGAATGATGAAGATAGTGAAACATCTTGATGCACATGATTGCTTCTACTAGCTCTTATTTAAATAAATGAAAACTAGAGGCTCTGGTAGATTAACTATGAAATAAAATAAATAATTCCTCTAAATTAAATATTGGGGCATCACACTCTGGCCACAATTATTAGACTTATAGTTATTTGGTCATTGTTGCCTAACTATGATCCTCCAACCACAATCCCCCCCTTCGATCCTCTGACTACCTTTGCCCAACTTTGATCATCCCATCATTATCGCCCTACCACGCTTTGTTTATCACCATCGCTTGGCTATACTAGTACCCATTAACTTCGTTGCTTACTATTAACACCAACTCTGACCCTTGATATCAACATCAAGATTTATACTAAACTTATTTATCATTAATATCCACTCCTCAAAAGGAGAACAATTTAAAAAAACTACAATCAATCTCTTAAAGACCATGTTATAACACAACCCAACAATATCTAAAAACATAATAGGTTTTATCATATTGATTTGTAAGAGACTAACCCAATATTTAAGTTTTGGTGGCTTTTCAAAATTTATTTTAAATTACACATACCACAAAGCTTCTAAGTAGCTTCAGTGATAAAATAAAATAAACTAAACCGCAATTTTATTTTTATTTAATTTATCATCAAAATGTATATACAACATTTATATGCTATAATACATGGCAACATATCAAAACATAATAATAAATAACTAATCATAACTACACACAATCTAGAGAATACCTCTAAAGACTCAAACACATCAAATATTGAATACTCAATTACTCAACGTGCTCTTTCTCTTTTCCCGAACCTAAAATAAAATACAGAATATGTGTGAGTCAATACAACTTAGTAGATCATATCCATTGATATGAAATTTTAATAATTTCCTCACTATGCAATATTTAAATGAATGTAACATTAGTTCATAAGAAATTTATCTTATTAAGCATAATATAAACAACAAATAACTAAAATAAACAAATAATGCATTTAAAGTAAATAAATAAGTATTTCATATAGTAGAAAGTAACAAATCTTCCTCAGACATGTACATCTCCCATAAAAAATAAATATCAAAACCCATACCCTCATGACTTCATATGCTAGCATATCAGAAAATAGGCCCTTATGACTCCCAATATCACTGCATATTAAATATTCAAAAATTTAAGCTCTTATGACTCCCTGTACATTTAACACCAAAACTTCTATCATACATCAGATCTCCTCAAAATTGCATATTTAAAGTAGATAAACATATATCATTGCATTACAGTAAAAAATGTTTATAAACCATTTTCAGAGTTTCATATAATACTTTTATCTGTAGGAAATATAATTAACTATTGAGAATAATTTTACAGTTTTAGAATATCATTATATTATTAGGGATTATTCATAACATTATTTTGAAGCTTTGATTATACTACAATATTATTTTCTAGAGTCATATTTCTTTTCTAGTTAAATAAAACAGTGCACTTTTCAAACTACCTAGCAAAAAATTTATAAAAAAATACCCAAATGTCCAAAATAATTATTTATATAACATAAAAAAGTTGCATAATGAAAGTTTAGCGGTTACAAAGTTATCCTTATTTTTATAGTACAAAATTATAAATTTAATCAGGAATATCCTAAAGTTCCCATATTTTAAAAAATGAATGTTGACCTCAATTTCATTAAATCCTTCTCCCCATTGACCCAATTGACCCAAGTTGACCAAGTCAAGCTTTGACTTGGTCAACCCAAGTCTTAATGAGTCAATTTGACCCGTTTAAAACCCATTTAAAGCCTTAAACACTTTCCTAATGTTCTAAGACTCAAAACCACGGCCAAGCACATAGATTTCCCTCCTATTAAGATTTAGATATGATCCTAGCCGTCGGATATAGAGTAAGGGACTTTAAATAGCAAAAATTAGGGCTCCTTAAGGGACCTTTTGTGTTTGCTCTCTCCCCAAGCTCCCCCAACCGGAGAGATTTCGTGTGTGAGTTCCCTAGGATCCCTTCCACTCTTTCCAAGCCAAGCCCGCCGCTAAACGTTCGCCGGCGGCGAGATCTCCAACGAGGCGAGGCCACAAACGCCCCAAGCGAGTTTGCCATCGATCCAAGGCGTATCGAGCCACGGTTTCTTCTACAAAAAGGAGCGTGGACAGTCTACAAGTGCAACAAGCCCAAGAACGCGAAATTCCACCGAGTATTTTGGGTAAAATCTTCAACCATAGGTTAGAACACTTAGGATAAAATAGCTTTTCAAAAAGTGTTTTTTAGATCAAGGAAACACTTCCACATGAATGCTCTTCATCTCCATTAACTAAGTTTAAAATTTCATCGCGTTTGGACGTGTGGATCGAGAGAACGAGCCAAATTATTGTTCTTGTGCATGGGCTCGGTCTCGCTACAGCCATGCGGTTTTTGGACCGTTGATCTAAAGATCAACGGTCGAGATCCCGTCAGATCATGGCATAGGCCAACCGTGTATTCGAATCCCGCGGCCTAATTCCCCGTATGGCTTGATCACGGCCCTTGATTCAAGCTGTGGGAGATCCTACGGCTGCGGTATCTCGCCGCGGTTTTAAGTGAAGCGGGCCCCGCCGCGCCAATCATTGGCAATGATTGCGCGGTGGCGCAATCATTGCCAATGATTGGCCGCCATTAGCGCGGCCAATCAGAGGCCGCCACGTGTCCCGAGCCTTTTTTAATTCTTTTATTTTATTTTATTTTATTTGTTTTAAATATTATATATATATATATATTATTTTAAAAAAAATATTATTATTATTATTATTATTATTATCATTAATAGTATTATTATTATTATTATTATCATTATTAGTATAATTAATAATATTATTATTTTAATAATAATATTATTATGACTAATATTTCTATTATTATAATATTAATAAATATTATTATTAGTATTATTATAATATTAATATTATAATTAATAATATTATTATTTTAATAATATTATTATTATGACTAATATTTGTATTATTATAATATTAATAAATATTATTATTAGTATTATTATAATATTAATATTATAATTAATAATAATGTTATTTTAAATAATAATATTATTATGATTAATATTTTTATTATTATAATATTAATTATTATCGTTATTAGTATTATTATAATATTAATATTATAATTAATAATATTATTATTTTCATAATAATATTATTATGACTAATATTTCTATTATTATAATATTAATAAATATTATTATTAGGATTATTATAATATTAATATTATAATTAATAATATTATTATTTTAATAATAATATTATTATTATTAATATTTTTATTATTATAATATTAATTATTATCGTTATTAGTATTATTATAATATTAATATTATAATTAATAATATTATTATTATGACTAATATTTCTATTATTATAATATTTAATAAATATTATTATTAGTATTATTATAATATTAATATTATAATTAATAATATTATTATTTTAATAATATTATTATTATGATTAATATTTTTATTATTATAATATTCATTATTATTATTATTATTATTATTATAATATTAATATTATAATTAATAATAATATTATTTTAATAATATTATTATTATGACTAATATTTTTATTATCTTAATATTAATTATTATTATTGTTATTATTATTATTATATTAATATTATAATTAATAATAATAATATTATTATATTAATATTATAATTAATAATAATATTATTATTATATTAATATTTATATTATTATAATATTAGTATTTGTTATTATTAATATCATTATAATATTAATATTTATTATTTTATATTATTATAATATTTTGATTATTATTATTTAAATTTATTTTAAAATCCAGATATTATTATATCTGATTTATTTTAAAATTATTAATTTTTTTTAAAATATTAATTATTTTAAAATATTTAAAAATTATTTTAACCTATTTAACTTAGGAAAATCATAACTTTCTCGTTTTAATTCGGATTTCGACGTATAATACCACGTTCTTTTTAGAAAAATATGAATTTTAATTTAAAAATACTATCTGTGTCTGATTCTGTGTTTTCTAGATTTTTTTTTATATTACTTGCTTATTTAATTATTTAAATATTATTTAATTAATATAAATAATTATTTTAAAATAAAAATTATTTTAAAATCTCTTGGTGGCAGGTAGACCTCCTATACTTATGAACTGAAGTATTTTCAATTATCTTATTTTTTAAATTTATATTATTATTATTTATAATATTTATGTATTTTAAAAATGATTTTAAAATTACATATTATTTAAATCCTTTAATTTTGGGAGGTCCACCCCTTATGAAATTTTAAACCTAGGCTATGTATATGAAGAGCAATTTATGTGGGAGAAGGATTAGTGAATGATTGTGTCCCAATCACTAATCACTTCATTAGGCTTCTTTACTTAGTATCTTCATAGTCCTTGCATGTGTAGGTTGCACAAGCACATAGCCTAGGCTCTCCTAGATCTAAGGACTTGATTGGTGTATTTATATTTGTTGCATTTACCCTTTATGTTATGCCTAAGGGTTAGCTAACTCACTTTATTCCTGCCTAGTGTAGTGACACACTAAGGACAATAATTAAGGACTGTCTAGCAAACTTAGAATTTTTCTAGGAGCTAGGATAGATCCCGGATTGCTATGAAACTTTAAAAACTAGTGCTTGGTGACATCTGGAACCCCCTAGAATTTTCTAGGAATTTTCTGGACTCTTTAAAACACTTAATTGGCAAACCCTAATTTACCCGTTAATTAAGCCTTAGAAACTTCAGAAAATTTTAATAAATCCATTTTAAATTGGAAAAATACCCATAATACCTCAAACTCTCCAGAATTCAGTCCCAAACCTTAGATAATTAGGGCCCCTTAATTGGATATTAATCTGAACTTTAATTTAACCTTAATAAAAAATCACCTTTTTGCCTTAATTAAATCATTAAAAATTATTAAAAATCCTAAACTTATCCCAAACACTTGGGAACACCTTCTTAGGTCATTTCTGACCTTTGGGGGTGACTCCAATCAGTTTGGAGCTGATTTGGGCCAAAACCCCCAAAGTACCCCTAATTAGGCAATTTTGATAATTTATTTAATTGTCCCAACTTCTAAAAATCATAACTAATTACAGAAAACTCCAAAATGGGCAAACTAAAAGGCATTCAGCTCTAATTAAAGTCTAATATTTATTAAAAATATTAAGTGCCCATAAACCAACTTTAATTGAAAAGTCAACTTTCCGGTCAAGCGTAGCCTATATATAGTCTAGGGCCCGAAACTTCCAAAATTCATAACTTTGCATAGGAAACTCTGAATCCAGCAAACTCAAAGGCATTCAACTCACATTAGGGTCTAGTATTTATTAAAAATATTAAAATTCCAGAAATCAACTTAAATCAAAAAGCCAACAATCCGGTCAAACTTAGTTCAAAACAAGACCAAAACTTCAGGAATTCATATCTTTAGATAGAAGAATCCAAATTGGGCGTGCTAACTGTCTAACTGATCAGGTTAAGGCCTAATATTTTATAAAAATATTAGTTGTTCACATATCCCTTTTAATCAAAAAGTCAATTTTGGACCCCCCTTGCTTAGTGTATAGGTGGACCCCGAACCCCCTTAAAACTCGCTAATGCAATTTAAACTTTAAATATTATCACCCTAAGAACTAAAACTGACCTACACATCAAATCAACTAAGATGGATCTTAATTCACTAATATTTGGACTTTAAATAAAATTTCCTTTTTAGACCTACAACCAACCTGGGCAGTAGGAAATTGTAACTAACTACCTAGCTTAGGATCTACCTCAGCCACACAGGCTTTTACACACACTGTAGAATTATTTGCTAGGGCACCACTTCTAGACTTAGGCTAGGCCGGTGTTTACTTTTCCCGCTGTGTGCCGAACGTTTCCGGATTTCATGGCATGTTGTGATTGAACTATTAATATGTTTGCTTACTTTTACTGCACTTTGGGATTGCTGTGATTGCACGATAAACTACCCATAGGTTAGGATCGATCTTGATACTAATGATACTTTCTACAGGTGGCCATGCTCATGCAGCGCTAAATAAAAAGGGGGGTAATAATCATGATTTAAAAATACTAATGATATTTTATGCAGATGCTTCAGAGATTGCTCAGTCCCCCTAAATAAATAAGGGCTAATTAAAAAAAATCATTATAAATTGCTACATGTGCTCCAGAATTGCTTAGCCCTCAAATAATTAAGAGCATGGTTAAGTGTGGCTGTGATAAACATTTCATCTTCTTATAACTGCTTGTGATGTATTAAACTGCTTGGGATGACTTTTATTAGGATAACCTTGCATGGGAGTCTAGATTTGCTACTTTCATTTAATGTAAATTATTTATAATTTGGTATTGAGTTGTGAAAGTCTATTTTGAGTGGGGATGCTGAAATTCAAAGGTTGGATGCCCAAAGAGAAAAGGACAGCCAATATGAGGATAGTCTTTTTCTATTTGGGAATCCAAATTTGGATCATTCTACTACCCGAGGAGTCCAAGGAAGCTGAGATCCAAGGAGTCCAACGAAGCTGAGATCCGAGGAGTCCAAGGAAGAGAAGACCAAGGAGATGAAGAGCAAGAGTATCCCACTCAAAATAACTTGCATCAATTTTAGGATTAGAAATCTGGGTTGTTGGCAGTGATGCCCGGCCACTTTAATTTTCTGCAGACCCTGGGATGTAATTAAGGGCAGTTGACCTACGGACATTTATTAATTTGCTTGGATAATTTTGATGTGTTTTGATATGATTGTGTGCCTCTAGGATTGCTTACTTTTTTTAGTTTTTTGGCGTTTTGTATGTCGCTTTTGTTTTAGCCTGGATTCTGTTAGGCTCTCTATGGATTAAAACTTTTTCTACTCGCAACTAATATTTAAAATTTTAAGGTTTAAGCAATTTAGAAACTTAACGACCTAGAGAATTGTCGGAATCGTCCGGGGTCGCATGCATATCAATGCATTTCTTCTCTCCTTCTATAAGACACTTCCCCGCCTGCGGGTAGAGTACGGATAATCTAACCTATGAGGATGAGGTGCCGGACCTGGGGAAGCCTAGTCTAATTCTAAAAAATTATTTTTATAAGCCTTTTTAAAGTTCTATGCATACCTGATTTGGAAGCTTTAACCAGCATGCATTGCATTAGAAATCAATTAAATCAAAATTTTAATTGCATTAGTTATAGGAGCATTCACCCAACATCAGTCTGGGGCCAATTAGGAAATCCTCTAGACGTCGGCCTTACTTCCAAGAACTATAACCTACCCACCCATCTTTCATTAAATGACTGGACAGCATGGTTTTGAAGCGACTAGGTGGTTAGCTGGCTCCCCCTTCCAGGCCGGGGTAAGTCCAGATTTTGTATTTTATTAGCTAGGACACAGGTGTTAGTGTTACGTAGAATACTAAACCCATTAGATTTAGGATTCAAGGCTACTATTGTTTTGTAGTATGCCTCATCAGTAGGTAGGTCTTCTATTTTCTAGAGACCATAAACCCTATATATCTATGTCACATGGATGACGCTACCTCCATCTTTCTCTCCTGCATGCTCTGAGTGCATGACTTTTAGTTTCTCCAGTTTCTTCCCACAACCTTAGTCCCTCCGGATGTTGATCTGAGCCGTGCATGTTGACTAAGCCTAGTTGAGCCCTTCGTTTCCTTTGAGTAGGATTTCCTAGTCTCCGCCCTATGTGTCAATCCCAATTTAGAAAGAATAATATAGAATCCTTAATCGAGAGTATTCTCATGCCCCGGCTTGAGATGTAATTAACCACTGGGGCTTGTGCCCGTGGGAAACCGAATCCCACTCTCAAATAAACCTCACTCGAGCTAATGTATCGGGTGGGGGAAACCCGTTGTGATTAGATCGCACATATTGTCATCCATCGGGGTGTGTTGGTGAGAACCACTATCTTCAATGGTTAATCGTATGTGTGATCGAATATGCCCTCACATTGGCAACCAATACTGTCTCCCCTCGTCGCGGGGCGATGGTTGTTGTGTCCTTTCGGAGGTCCACAACAAAGTTAGGCTGAATGTAATCTATCTCGATCCGAACAACTTTTAAAACTGGGCCGACTGTAAAAATTAGATCGGAGTCACCTAAACCCAATTTTCTCTCATGAAAATTTCTTTTATCTCTATCTCTCTAGTGAGCTACACTAAGTGAGGAATAAATGGATTGATAAAAAATGGAAATGGGTGGAAATGGATATTTTATAAAATCTCCACCTAGCATTGCAACGCATGATCCTACTGCTCCCTACAGGAGGGCACAACCCTATAGCCCCACCCCCAACACCACAACATGGAATTATTTTGGCCAAAAGACAGTGAGTTCAATGTCACGATGTTGTCTGCCTCGACGTCGTGGTGCCTTAATGGAAAATATTTCAAATTCCCAATCATGAACACAGACCCCTTGTGACCCTCTTCAAAATATATTCAGACATTCACATGCATACATAACACTTATAGACATATTCAGGAGGTGTTAAATGCAGAAGTTTAGCGAGTTACCTTTAGCACACCAAGTTATAACAAGTAAAGTTGTGCAATGATTTAGTAGGTATTATAGACAAACCCCATGCTACATGGTTCTTTCAACTTTTCACTATGAAATATGTTCTATACACTATATATTTACTATAATTTATCAACATTTTTCACTCATGGGGAATGACATCATTTGTAATCAAAGATAAACACTTATAGAGTAATTTCAACTAGGTTGGGCTATATGATTTTTCCTTTTTTGAGTTTTCCACATAAAAAACTAGCATTTATTGCAATCCACTTTTATTTTTATTTGTGCTGGATCTTCATGTGAATGCTAAAACATTAAACTCTTTGTCCACTCTTACAAATATTCAAGGAAGGCAGGGGCATATCTAATACAACCTTCAAAGGATAACATTATAGGCATAAATGTTGCTATAAAACTCCTCCTTTATGTCATCCATGATTGCATCAATTTTACAATATGTGTATTGGGTTTAAATGTTTAATAACTCAAAGATATGAAAAGTATTTTTAAAATAGAAAAAGTATGAAAATGTGAATTCCTATTTGAATAAGAGCACTTTGACACTGTGCTTTGTAGCACTGCGGCGCAATGTTTGAAAGCACAACAGCACTAAAAATCGCCGCTATGGCATTTAAGTCTCTGATCTGCAATAATTTTAGATTCAATATACAGTGCTGCGATGCTGGGTCTGAGCCCCACGATGCTAGGCCACTAATGTCGCCTACCCTAGCGCCACGGTGCCCTAATGGATATTTTACAAATTCCTAATCATGCACATAGACCCTTTGTGACCCGCTTCAAAACATATTCATATATTCACATGCATACATAATAGTTCCAAACATATGCAAGATGTGTTAAATGCAAAAGTTTAGTGAGTTAAGCATGCCAAGTCATAACAGGTAAATTTATGCAATGATTTAGTAGGTATTACAGACAAACCCCATGTTACAGGGTTCTTTCAACTTTCACTATGAAATATGTTCTATACGTTACATATTTACTATAATTTATCAATGTCATTCCACTCATGGGGAATGACATCATTTGTAATCAAAGATAAACAGTTGTGGAGTAATTTCAACAGGACTGAGCTATATGATTTATTCTTTTTTTGAGTTTCCATGTAAAAAACTAGTATTTCTTGCAATCCTCTTTCATCTTTATTTGTGTTGGATCTTCATATAATGCTAAAACATTAAACTCTTTATCCATTATGACGAATGTTTAGGGAGGGAGAGGCCATATCATAATACAACATTCAAAGGATAACATTATAAGCATAAGTGTAGCTATAAAACTCTCATCCATGATTGCATCAATATTATGATATGCATTTTAGATCTAATAACCCAAATATATGAAAAGTATTTTTAAAATGAAAAAATTATGATAATTTGAATTTTTGTTTGACCTAAAGCGCTTTGGCGCTATGCTCGAAAGCACGGTGGGACTAGAAATCGTCGCTATGACTTTTGAGTCTCTGTTCTACAGTAATTCTGAATTTAATGCTAGGCTACTAATAATATTTTAATATATATTAAATCTTAATATCCTTAAGCATTTTCCCTGAGCGTCGTAGAGGCTGTGGCTTACCGAGTGTTGACCTCATTTTTATATAAGGTTGACTAACCAAATCAAAAACCAAAATCAAAGCCAAAGTCCGTTGTCCAATTGCCAATTTTGAGCAATTTTTCAATCACATCAAAATCCAAAAATTAATCAAAATAAAAAAATTCACAATACAAAATTACGATTTATTATTATTACGTATTAGTTGTTTTAACGGTCTTCCCCAGCCCCCAGCTCTGCCTTTTCACGCGCGCATGGACCAAAGGCATCAGGCAGAATCACGGAAGGCTCTTTCACGTGCATACAAACTATAGGCCAGAACGCCATTCTGGCCTCTTCTTTCTCATTCAAACGCCCACCCTTCAGGCTTCAGCAGCTCACGTTCACGGTGGCTATTTATTGTAATGCCAAATAAGAATTTTAGGCATTTTTCCCTTCTGTCTTCCTCAAACCCTTTACCCGCGCGCTTCATCTTTCATGCACGCGGCACGCTGATGACTCCTCGTCCTCGAGCACTCAAAGTTTTGAACTTTCACACCTCTCTCTCTCTCTCTCTCTCTGTGTGTCCATTTAAGGTTAGATTCGTACATTTTTTTTTGTTCATCTTCATTTTCCTTTTTAAGGTCCAGTTTGTTGTTACCTGTTAAACCAAGGTTTTGAATCATATCACGACTTGAAGTTCTTGCCAACATGATATCTACTCTTTTTTAATGGCCATTGCTATTTACTTTTCAAATTAGAAGAAATTTTGAAAAAATTAAAACCCATGTTGTTTGTCTGTTTGTATAAAAAGGGAACAACTCCTTAGTTAAGAAAATGAATTATTAATTCAATTAATTTTGTATGTTATTATTGATTCAAAACTATCAGTAGAAAAACATCACTAACCAATTATATTAGAAAAGAAAATTTGGCTCATAGAGTGGGAATAAGAAAGGAAAGCTAGATCTTAATGAATAGCTTAAGAAATTAGTTTAGAAAGTATCCAGATAAATTCCTTCACTCTAAGAAGGACCACTTGAACCTTTTATATCAAATATCTATGTTTTTTTTTTGTTAAAAATAGCTTATTTATATAATTTTAGTTAAAATAGCTACTTTCTAATATTTGAAAATTCGATTACAATCAGCTTTTATGATGGGTTTCTTTAAATCAAGTTACTTTTTGTTGCTAGATTATTAAAGTGCCAATTGTTTCAATAATTTAGTCATCTACATTTGTTAGAAGATTGGTAATCTAGAAATAAGCATGTTAAGAATTTATGTTATTTTTGATACTTTACTACATCTTCTAATGATTTGTGCTCTACATGAAAAAAATCATGGCTCCACCCCTGCTTTAAGGAGAAGACCAAAGGCTTGCCTGACTGAAAGTCTTGATCGCTCCTAAATCTGGTCATTCTAATGAAGACACTCAACACCCCTTTCAAGAGAATGCTACAATCACGCCTAAAGGACTCGAAGTTTTGATCATCTTCAAATCTAATTTGTTTGGCGAGGACAGTTGAAACTTAAAAAGAAGAAGGAAAAATCAGTGCTTTTGTCATAGGGATTGAAAGTTCTGGCGGCCTTTGAATATAATCTGCTTGATAAGGATAGTTGACTTAGTTGGCATTATTCTCAATGAATAATGGGAGCCTTGTCGTAGGGACTACAAGCATTAATCACCTCCAAGGACTTTTAAACTCTCGTTGGATAGTCCTTCCATTATTTACAGAGAAAAATCACATCTTGCATGTTTTTTATTTTTATTTTGCTTCAAAAAAATTAAGAACATTGATGGTTGATTTATTTATAGAAAAAACTTTGTCAATGTAGAACTTCTTTGTTAGTCAAACATAAATAAAAAATAATTGAATCATTTTCAAACATTAAATGAACAAGGGTGAAGTATATTCAATTTGCAATTGAACAATATTTGAAAGACATAATCACACCTTATTCAAACATAGTTAAAATATTTTCCTAGTTAATACACGATCATACCTTATTTATCAAATAATGTTTGAACATGACTCGAATAAATATAAAAAACCATTGCCTTTATTACCATGAACAATATTCAATTATGGGTCAATCAATATCCAAGTATAATTCATGCAAATATTTTAAGAAGTATCAAAATATGCTATTTGATACTATATCTAGCTCAATGTTTGGCTTCCATCAATGGTATAATCCACGCTATATGGTACAATTAAAAAAATTCTACTAATGATTGCATAATTTGTCGATGAACAAAAAACATCTTCAACTTCACAAACGCTATCTCTCCTGACTGAAGAAACTTGTGGATACTAAGATGACCACAACAACAAAAGAAAATCGAAGTGTAAAAGATAGGTGTTGTAGCTCTATATAATGAGATTAGGGGTGCAAATGAGTCTAGTTGAGCTCGAGTCAAGCCTAACTCGAACTTGTCTCATGAGCCAAATCCCGAGCTCAAAAGGCAAGCTGGAGCTCGACTTGTGCCACTGAAAACGAGCTTGCTGAGCAGCTCGATTCCGCGGTTCGAGCTCCAATTTCGCATCTGTGACCAGGCCACCGTCTTCCGTGATTACCCCTTCGGTGTCCTAGCCCACCTCCGCGATTCAGCCTTTTGCAGTTCCGATTCCGCACTCGAGCAACTTGACAAGTAATCGAGCTAAGCATCCTGAAGATCGAACTTTAGCTCGATAATCCAACGAGCTTGAGCTCGAAACTCGATAAACTTGACTCGCGAACTCATCAATGAGTCGAGATCGAGCAGACTCACTAGGTGACTTGACTCGTTTGCACCCCTAAATGGGATGTTAATATAACATACAATATTTAATCCTAATAAAATTTCATATATATATTTTCTCCATAATAAAATAATTATTATAGTAGATACATTTCAAGCATTTTATATAAATTTTTTTTTAATGCAATTAAGAGCAAACAACCTGAAATTTAAAAGATAGCAAAATATTATGTGGTTTCCAATGGCTATCTTACTACTCTATTGATAATCGAACGCTAGACCAGCCTTTTGCTGTATGCGAGCTACTCAACCCTAACGTTAAAACCTACGTCATTCTCAGGATATGATCAGTGCGATGTCAGTATTAAAGTGGCACCGTTCATAAATATTATTTTTTTTAATTGGAGAAAGAATATAAGCAGAATATATATATATATATATATATATATATATATAGTTAAGAAATGGAGTTCGACGCAACTCATCTTGATAAAGCTTTAGCTTAGGTCCGGGTTCAGATGAGTTTTTCTATTGGAGATGGAGATGCCCTAACAAGCTCCTGTTTTTTTTGAGAGACATTTGGCACAATTAAGATAAACTCACATAATCATCTTATAAACAAGATTCAAATCCATACTTCTTAATTGAAATCTACCAACGAGGTCCATGGTGAGCTGTGTACCTAGCAAGCTCTCAACCGCGGGGAATTTTTTTTGCGGTACGGTCCCCTATCCATTGCCGGCGTTTGTATCTTCTTCACGTCTATTCGAAGCCGAGTAAAAGAGAGAAGAGGAAGAACGCTTTATTTACAACTACAAGCTCAAAATCCAAAGCCCATAACTGTTGGCTTCGAGCTTATGCGTTTCTTTCCGAAGATGGCAGCGCAGCTCGCCATGGTTTTCCCTGGAATGGCGTCACCATTTTCTTCATATTTGGGAGCTCTCTCGGAGAAACCTTTCCTTGTGGGCTGGTCACTATGTAGCTTTCTTCCTTCTGCTGCTGGTATGAGTTATAGAAATATCACCATAGTATTCTTCCTTGTAAGTTCTCTAGTGCTTACTTGCTTAGTTGGAAAAGAAAGTTAAAGTTGCTGCGAAGGACATGGGATCGAATTCCTCGAAATCCAAGAAACCATTTTCCGTTTTATTACAGTATTCAGTGGTGTATAAAATTAGGTCAGTGGCAACGGAAAGCCTTGCGACGTGTAAGCCTAACATGACTATTATGGATTATGGATGTCCTCGTGACCTTGATTTTAGATTCCGTTCCCCATGGACATCACTTCTATTAAGGGACCCTAATTTGCGTTCCTTATTATGATCAGTAGAAAATATTTTGTTATTGCTTGAGAATCGAATGCTTAAAGGATTGTTCCAAGTAACTCTCCTATAAACCTTTGAAAACAGCTAATTCTGGCCAACCATATTGTATATTTAGGTATCATTACCTTGGTTAGCTATGCCAGCATTACTGGGTCTTGTTAGCATAATGGATGACAATTTGGACAAGATGAAACGGATCATAAATTGAATAAATGTTAGGATCTTCTTGATTTAGGAAGAAGAACTCCCTTCATGAGCTTCTTGGGGAGGAGGAGGGAGAGAGGGAAGTGGAGATGGAGAGAGGCAAAATCAGAAATCTTTATTTCTTAAACCATGCATCCTATTACAATCTAGTGCCTATTAATAGGCACAAAAGCATCATAACAAGCTACACAACTAGCTACAAACATAAAACTAGGACCAATATCTAACAATCTCCACATTGGTCATAGATTTACACAACAAAGGTAACTCCTGTCCACAAAGAACAGCCCTGCCGGTCTTCTCCACCAATTGCATCCACCCGACGGTTTACAACACCTCAAGAACTACTCCACCATCTTCTTGAGTTTCCTGTGTGCCTCGCTCTAGCTCCACCTTTTTTTTTTGACCGAACCACTATCTTGTCGGGAGGTGGAGCCTAAATTAGTGGTTAAGTTGCCTCCATAATGGTTAGGAAATTATAGGTTTGGGTCAAAACTAGTTTATTTGCATTACTACGATAAGATTGCGCACATCAACCCCTCAAAGACCCTAGTGGCGGAAGGCTGGAAGCTTCATGCCCTTGTATGCTTTTTCTCCATCATCATCGTCATCATCATCTATATCCCTTATGCCAACTATTCATCTTTATGAATTCTCCTTTTCCATTTGTTCTTGATTAGTGCTCTGTGATGCATTCACTCTACCTCCCATATTTTTATAGTTTGCATATATTTCAGCAGTCACCTTAGTGTATTTGATAATGAATACACATGCATATTAATATTGTACATAAATCTTATTGATGTGTTCTATAAATGCTCCAAAGTGATAGAACAATTGAGAGGAAATATCATTGTTCGAAATCACCTCATTTTTTGTGTAGATTTGAACATTTGAGTTTTTCTTTAGAGTGCAAGGATTATACCATTTATACATCTTGGTGAGAGTTTGTTCTTGGGTACAAATAATATTTGATGTTAGTTTTATTTCAGCCAAGTAGGCTTTATTTAAACATTTTTCTAACTAAGCCATCTTTGGCTGACCTATCTTCTTCTTTAGCTTATACAAAATTTATGTACATATGACATAATCTTTCCTGAATATTATCAACCATTCCTAGTATCGGTTGATTAGAACAAAAAGCATTTTGGCGTTTAATCCACGTTGATAAAATCATAAAATCAGCCAGCTAGATGGTTGACGACATATAATTTGCAATAACCAATCCTAGGAGTCAAAGATTGGTCTCCTGGGTGCTTGTCTTTTAGGCTCGAATACAGGTGTTGGGGTTGTTTAGATCATGTATTGTTGGATTTTATTTGAATTTTTTATCATCATTTTTCATTATCCATTCCTAGAGTTTAGGCTTTAAACCGATATTATCTTATATTTTGGAATTAGTCTAAAATCTATAAATAGTTGTTAGGTTTGGATAGCAAAATACAGTTTCGAGGTCATCAATATAAACAATTATAGTGTTGAAAAGCAAGCACGTAGTTATAGGAAGATTATAAAATGAAGATTAGTTGTGAATGTGCCTAGAGAGGCTAATCATGTTATGAGAAACACATACTTCAAAAGTAGTTCGACATCTAGGTGTGGAGAAGACTCCCCAAAATCTAAAGTGCTACTTTATAGGCCATAGAATCACCTAGACATGCAAATGCTTTTGAACTGGTGACTACTCGATAGTACACTAAAGCCTTCAAACCGAAAGATGGGTTTGTACATGCCTTTTCCAGCTCCAAATTGGCCATGGGAGTCTGTGCCAATGGATTACTTTGAAGAATTGTTGGAGGTTTATTTCAGCAAGAAGATGTGCTTGTTTATGCACTTGAATATATGCCAAAGACCATCACTAAAAGGAGGATGCAATGGTGTTTTCCAACATTTTTGAAAGCACTTTAGGTTGCTTTCATTCATTAATTTTTATATGAACCACCATGTTCTGAGTAATTTTTATAGGACTCTTTGAGGTCTGATGATCACGAAGTTGAGATGAAGCATCACCTTTTATCCACAAATAGATGGATATAGAGAGAGATGGTAAATCAAATGTTGGTTTGTATGTTGAGGATCTATAATTCTTGATATTCTAAGACTTGGTGTGTAAGTCTTGTATGATGTAGTTTGCCTTCCATAAGTGGATGCCAAATTCATTATTTGAGGTGTGCTTGAGATGCCTATCTCAGAGCCCATTTGATTTAGAATTTTCAGTTGATGTAAAGGAAGATATTAGTGGTGAAGAGCAAGAGCTGCGATGAGCATACCAATTCTTGAAAGGAATTTGCTAGATCTCCAAAGAGCGTAATAGGGGTGGTTCCGCGCTAGGAGGGAAAATTCAAATGGAGAGGGTTGTTTTGGGATTTGCCATGTTATTGTATGCTTTAAGTAGGTTGTTTACCTTAGGGTTGAGTTTTCTGTGTGTTTTGTTTTGCTGATTTTAGAATTGCTGAGGTTGAGAGGGCTTTAGCCGGCTGCTAGTGATTTGGGAGAGCAGGATCTTCCTTTCCAATTGAAGATCCAATTGTATCTTGTGTTTTCCTTCATAGTTCATTCAATAAAAAAATATTCTCGGGTATTCTTTTTCCTATTTTTTTATTGGTCGATTTCTGGTTTTTGCTGAAATTGCATACACTTCCTATCAAATTGGTATTAGAGCGTAGATCCAGGTACTTATGACAGGAAGAAAGGTAGAAGTGTTGGAAGGAGAGATTGGATAATTGAAATCTAGTTTCGTTGAAAAAATTTCAGATTTCAAAAGTCAAATTTCAGCCTTCCATGAGAAGATCGATGAAAAGTTTGCGATAATGGAGGAGATGCTGAGGAAGATGCTCGAGGTCCAAACCAAAATGACGTCATAAAAGGCAAAGGGAGTCGCTAATAGCCAAGGGAGTGGGGAAAACCCTAGTCCGATAAGGAGAGGGGAAGATTAGGAGTTGGAGATTGTGGAGGGAGAAGAGAGAAGGCCTCCCTTAGAGCCTATTCCTAGGGAGGAGACTAGAAGAGGGTATGGGGAGAGGCGTGAGGGGTTTTTTTTTATGAGCGAAAGGTGCTGAATTTGAAAGAAGAATGGGGGATTTTGATGAAGGGTTTGGGTACGAGCACAGAAGGGATGATCGGGATACTTGGGGGGGGGGACCGATCCTTTGGGGAAGAGAAATTATGGAGGAAACAGGGAGAACGGAGGAGATCCGAGGATGAGGAAGCTGAAGATGCCAATTTTTGATGGAGAGGATGTACATGAGTGGATCTACATGGTGGAAATGTACTTTGCCATCAATGAGTTGACGAAGAAGGAGAGACTGACGGTGGTTGGGCTGTGCTTAGAGGGGAAGGCGTTGGCATGGTACTAGTGGAGGGATATGAGGCGGCTCATACAAACCTTGAGGAAGTTTAAAGGCTTCTTGTTGGAACGTTTCCAAACCAGCAGGGGAGGGGACTTCTATGAGCAGTTTCTCGCTCTGACACGAGGGGATAGTGGTGGAGTACCGTGAGAGGTTTGAGCACCTTGCCAGCCGATTGGATCGGCTTTCAGAGACTGTACTGGAGGGGAATGTTATGAAAGGGCTCAAACTAGAGATTCAGGTGATAGTTAGAGCGATGAGGCCATGTGATTTAGGAGAGGTTATGGAGCTAGCCCAATTTGTGGAGGATCAGAAGCACCTGGAGAGAGGGGCTAGAGGCAGCAACTTGGAAGGTTCTTACAGGATGACCACTACCTTTTTAGCACCCAAGGGGCTGACATCGGGAATTCCTAGGGAGATGAGGAGATCCCGAAGGAGAAGACTATAGGAGGGAGTGCTAAGGGAAACTTCAAGAAGCTCACTGAGACAGAGTTATAGTAGAAGAGGGCGAAGGGGTTGTGTTTTAAATGTGATGAGAGGTATACACTGGGGCATTGGTGTAGGGACTGAACTCTTCAAGTTCACACCGTCTGTGATGACGAGGAAACTGAGGAGGGAGATAGGAGTGAGGCAGTGGTGGAGGAGGAAGAAGAGCTACATTTAGACGTGGCAGAGATCTCGTTGAACTCAGTGGTGAGATTTGCTCTAAATCACACCATGAAAGTGAGAGGAGAGATAGCAGACAACGAGATAGTGGTGTTGATAGATAGTGGGGCTACCCACAAATTTATTTCCAATAAGATCGTGGACCAATTGGGGGTGAAGTGATTTTGGGGCAGTGGTCCAATTCAGGAGTATTGCATTGACTAAACTAGACCTTCAAGTTTACCAAAAGAGATGTACTCCAAGACAAGCCAAATAAAGTCAAAGGAAGATGGAGTGCGACTATTCCCATTACAACTACTTATAGTAGAGAATGAAGCAAGTGGGGTAAGCCTTGATCAAAAAGGATCAAATCTGCTCGCTAGATTCTTGGCATTATGCAATTAGGTCAATGATAGTCGGCCAAATAAGTTTGAGGGTGGTCTCGAGGTGGCTGGTTGATTGAACTCGGATGATGTTCTAAGGCTTTTTCAAGCCATGTAATGTTATATTTCATTTGATTTTTTTTTTGTTTTTATCAAATTCTCTATTAATTTTTGTATTTTAGCTTATTAAATTGTTCTTTTTGTATATTTTAGGCATTGGTTTGCAGAATCTAGGAAATGTTGTTGTTTGTTTTTCAAATATATTTAGTTTTTTCTCTTTGATTTTAGGAATTAGCTAGGATATGAAATTCACTTTCATTTGATGGGATGACAACTAGAACTTCAAAATCCAAAATCTCAGATTTTAGATTATCCCTTCCCCTCTCCACCACCTCCTTTCTCCATGCTCTCCGTCTCTCTTTCTCTTTCTTCAACTAAGAGGGGAGGGGACACCCTTCTTTAGTGCTCTCAGTTCCAACTATATTTAGGTCAATAGGCTTGGGAATGTCTCCAAGCAACCAGATTTTTTGTTTTTGAAGGTTCTTGCTGATTAAAATTTGTCCAGAAACAATAATTTATTATTTAGACAACAAAGCAAGCTGTAACTGTCTGGACTCTAGCAATTTTGAAGGAGCAAAGGAGTGGAATCAGAACTGGTTTTTCATCTACTCTCTTATAACCATATATGCAGGACATCCTTAGAGCATTTAACTAATCTTTTTTACTTGATTCCTTAAGACTTGGATCAATGTTAAATAATTTGTTCTTAGATTGACTCAACCAGTTTGTGCTCTGCCTACCATGCTTTCAGTTTCAATTAAAAAGCATTATGCAAGGGTTGTTTCTCTTCTTAAATAGCAATGCCATATGTTTTCATGAGATTCACCAATGCAAAGTCACATTGAGAGCATAAAAGATTATAATTTCTTTACGTGCTCAGATATAGTAATTGAATGAGTGCGTTTTCACTTTCGTGTTTTAGCTAACTGGTTCAGACTAGTTAGCTTGTGTATTGGTATATGTGGAAAGACCATTCTATGAATTTATGGGCATAACCTAGAAGCAATGGCTCGAATTATTATTATATTTTCTTTTGGGTTGTTAAGTTTAGATGTTGAAGATGCAAATGAATCTAGACATGTTTTATATTGTTTTAAAGGAGTTAAACAAGAATGAATATGCATCAGCTGAATATGCTAGATTTTTTTTCATAATTATCAAATTTTTTCTTCCACCTTTGAAGAAGGTCTGCATGTTTAAAAAAGGGCTTAAAATGAATAGTTGTTTAAAACAGCATGTTCTATTTTTTAACATTTTTTTTTAAATATTTAGAATTTTGTTTTATGAATTCATTGACTACTCTATCGTTTATACTTCTCATGATTGACCATCTTTATCATGGGTTTAATTCTACTTTCTTTTTTAAAGTTTATGCATTGATATTTTTATCTAAGCTGTTTGCAAATTTCTTTAATTTAGGTAAATCAACAAAGCAGAGCTGCGATGCCATCATAGCAAGAAGACTATCTGGGCTGGAGGAGGCCATCCGAATTAGGAGGTAGCTTATCCTAATGTGAATTTGGAAGAAGGCTTTATGCATAATTTAGTGAATTTTCAGTGTCTTGCAAATGAGCTTTTGTACCGTATTAATAGTATGGAATCTCTTATTCTACTGTTGATATTCTTTTGCCTCTTCAAGGGAATGGCCTTGTTGTGCTTTTACCTTACTAATTCAATTGACATTAACAAATGTGGAAGTTTGTCTTATTCTCAAAATTATCTTGATTATTTTAATCCAACAAATTTGCTCTCAGGATAATGATTTATGGTTCATTTTTATAGCTTTGTCACAAATTACTTATCGCCATCTCCCTTTTCATCCTTTATGTTGCTCATTCCTCTTTTTTAGCTGCATCTTTTGTTAGTTCTAGTTGATTCAAAGTCTTTTTGAGCAAGTTTGAATGATGTTAACTTTGCCCTGTATATCTCATTAAAGTCCTTCATGTTAATTCTCTGTCCTTGTCTTGTGGATGCTCCTATTGTTCTTCATTTTATGTTTTTTTTATATCATTCATTAATATCAGAAAAATTTCAAAACCTTTTTAGGTTTTCTTCTGTGCTTCCAACAAACAATTGCAGTTTCTTCTTTCTTAATGAATCCACAACTATGAATTGAGGCTGTCTCTTTTCTCAAGGTTGTCATCATCATCATCATCACTATTATTATTATCAATACTATCCTAACTATCTGTTGGCTACTTTTCTCTTGAATAGCAACGGCTGTGATTATTTAGAATTTATTTCTTGGATGCCAACCAAAAAGGGAACAACCAGTTAAGCATCCATCCTTGGATGACTTTTATGTGGCATAATAAAAGTAGAAAGGAATCAATTGACACTTAGTGATTTATGAATCAGTTTCCGAGTATATTTTTTGATGGTTAAGGTGGCAATGGGGCATATGGACATGGCACTGTTTGTTGCTTAATGATGTTGGTTGTATAGGATATTGCACCGGCATATATACTATTTGTTGCTTGACCTGTACGCATTTCATCAGCAACAGGATTACTTTTTGCGTCAGATTGGGCCGTGTTGTTTTTTTTTCTTTACTGTTTATTTGCTTTGATTATACAACTCATTCCCTTGATTGTAAGCTGTAAACAACAGTAGGTTGTTTTAGTTTTGGCAGGGTTTTCATTAAACTTAATCATGAAACTGGTGCATTTTTCTATCATCTTCTCCTAGTGTTTCTTGAAGGGAACTCTACTACAGATCATGCTATGGTATTTATTACAACAGTTGAGGCAAACTACTCTTGGTAATATCACTTATTTCCCTTTTATTTTGCTGTTTGAATTGGGATAAGGTTGCGAGAGCAGCAGGGGACAACCAAAGTAAGAAAGAGGCCACCACTGAAGCGTGGGAAGATTTCTGGACCTTTGTCTGTGCCAGATCACATTCCCAAGCCTTATTATGTTGGTTCAAACCAGCTACCGGAACTCTCTAGTGAATATCAGATACACGATGCTGAGGGTATTGCTCAAATGAGAGCTGCTTGCGAACTTGCTTCTCGCGTCTTGGATTTTGCTGGAACAATGGTCAAGGTAATCTTCAATTGCACCTATTATGGCATTAAGACTGCTATTTTTTTCTCTGCATTTGGGCATGCCTATAACGTTTGATATTAAATGTTTAATGTGCATTGTTTTTTTAAGTGGACGCTGTATAGGCCTCAATTGTTGTTTTTGCATCATGTCGAAAAACCTACTTGAGATGTGTATCTTTCCTATATGTGGAACATATTTCCTTTATATTCCATTTCCCAAGGGTGAGAAATTGATTCTAATATTGAATTTACCTATTTTGTCTGGCTATTTGTCTCATGCAATTGTTGTTGATTATTTTTTTCTCAAATGTTCAATTATTTTGTTGAGTTATTGACATTACTGAAGATTTTTCTTCTACCAGCCATCTGTAACTACAAATGAAATTGATAAAGCAGTTCACAACATGATAATTGATGCTGGAGCTTATCCTTCCCCTCTTGGATATGGTGGATTCCCTAAAAGTGTCTGCACCTCTGTCAATGAGTGCATGTGTCATGGGATACCTGATTCCCGCCAGCTACAGGTTTTGGAAGATGACATTTATTCCTGTATCCATCACAACTTTGCTAGCTAGATTAGAGTTGTTGAATTGGTAGTTTTACTTGTACTAAAAACTTTACCTTCTTATGCAGGATGGTGACATACTAAACATTGATGTAACTGTCTATCTAAATGTATGCTCTTTTTCCTCCATCATCTGGATTCGTAAAGAACTGTCTTTTTTACTTTCATTTTGGTGCTTCTCTCTCCGTGGATTCTTTATCACTATTAACTTGCTTGGACATGCGAATTTCCACCTGTATTTAGTTTCTATTTGTGCTTGCTAAAAATGCTCTGATTCCACTTTACTCTACAAACGTGTCCTTCACATTTGACTGCTCATCTTAGTGCTGCATATCGATCCTTTTCTTATCATGAAATATCCGCTGTTTAATGAAAAATGTTGGTTTCAATGTAATTTACTACTTATTTCCATATCCTGGAATAATTCTATTTGATGGCTGGTCCCAACCTCTCCAATGAAAGAATTCTAAAGTCATGAATAGCGCTTCTGTTTTTTTGACCTGAGTTCTGTAATTTTTTATTTTTATTATTACATCCCTAGATATAGGGACCAAGAAATTGGCATCTGATATTATTACTTGGCCTTAGAGGGAAATAAGTTTTTGTTTGACACGCCTTAACACGATCATCATTAAATAAAATCGATATAAAGCTAAGGTACTTAACAGATATTTTGAACCGCACCTGTGAGTTAGGCCATCGTTGGCTTATGCAAGATAAGCAAGCACGCTATTCTTGTAGTTGGAGCCAGTTTGTACTGAAACGAAAGCTGTATTAACTACTAAAAAACTGGATATAAGTGAGGTTAGACTTGTTGTATCATTACCTAATGAATCACAAATTTTACTTTGCTGTGCTACCATC
This sequence comes from Dendrobium chrysotoxum, assembly GCA_019925795.1. Lineage (NCBI taxonomy): Eukaryota > Viridiplantae > Streptophyta > Magnoliopsida > Asparagales > Orchidaceae > Dendrobium > Dendrobium chrysotoxum. The sequence goes on from CM034307.1 coordinate 64,044,170, forward strand.
GAACTGAATTTGTATTTATATATATGAATGATAGAGCATGATTGACGTACAGAAATTTTAGGGTTGGGCGGTAACAGCTATGAAATTAAACGCTATGAAAGATGCTACCGAGCGTCCTGGTTTAAATAATTCAGTGATGTTTGAAAAATGAAGTAGCTTAACTGAGAGTCCATGACAGATCAGCTGCAGTTTATCTGATAACAAGAGTATGGTGTAGGTTTATCTTCATTACTTTGAATGAAGGATGCTGAATGCCTGTGCCTTTCTGAATTTATTTTATCTATAGCATGCTTTTTATCTACTCTATTCTGTTCTTGATGTAGTTCTCTGAGGAATTTGCATATTAGGGTTATCATGGGGACACTTCAAAGACATTTCTGTGTGGAAAAGTTAATGAACCGACTAAGCGGCTCGTGAAGGTATTTTTCTGGCATCTTTGTGAAGCTTCTAAGAGTACGTGCTTATCATGCCATGTTTTTTTGTTATGTTCCTAAACTGTGTAATTAAACGTTTAGTTTACTTGTCTAAGGAAAAAAGGTGCTTCATCTTGGTTATGATCTTATGTATTTGTTGTGATCAAGTTCTTTGTGCCTTATGTAACTTAATTGGTGTGGCTTGGCCAAGCTTTGAACTGCATATGGACACTGCATGTTGCTCAAGTCATTGAAAATGTATGAACAGGATTTTCGCCTATTGTACCTCTACTTCTATCTTTGTTGTCATGGGTTTGAGCCCCTCCTCCACTCAGTTACTATTTTCTTGGAATTAAAATCTAATAGTGTTGTCCATTATCTCTTCCACCAAAGTGTGTCCTGTTCTATCTCACTCTTTGTAACTGGCCTTGTGCCCCCTTTAATTATATAGTATATAGTGATATGTTACTATACTTAAAGAAAAGACCATTGAAAATGCTGATGTGTGTGTGTGTGTATTGTTGAGCAATTAATGTTTTGGCTAGAGTGATGTTTATCATGCTTCAGAATCAAGTGATTTTGGCTATGACTTGCCTGCATAACAAATTAACTTAGAGCTTAACCAAAGCCAATTGCCTCAAGATTGAGTTGAGGTTTACTTGTGTTGTATGATTTCTGGGAAATGCAAGCTATATTCATGCTTTTACAGACACAGATATAAATATAAATATAAAATCGATATTTCATCTTAGGGCCTTGATAATGATTTTCAATGATGTTTAGCAAATAGCAACTCAAACAGCTGGCACCTACATCATCATTTTTTATAGGGACAAAAAGTGTTCAATCCCTATGATTCTACTCACCTCTTCCCACATACTCCACAACACCCCCACACGTTTCATATCACATATTCTTGGTGATTAAGGCTAATGTCTTTTGAATGAAAAGAATATGAGCATTCTCTGACTATGAATGGACAAATTGTAGCATAAAGCTCTTGCAATGACATGCGAGTTGGAGGTATCCAATATATGATGACCGTAAAGTATGGTGTTTTCTTCAAAAGTTGGGTGCAAAATTATAATGGCCAAACAAATGTCAAAATTTCAACTAGAGTCTACCTTGAAATTGGGATTATAATTTACACATCACCAAAATCATTTCGATCATGCACGAATCTTGAGATATTTGAATTTAAAACATTCAAAAGTAAATTTAGGACCATATAACCTCTGATTTTAGCAAATTTATTCTCAAACTGAATTTCTCAATGAGACAAACTGAACGATATAAGAAATGGTCCAATCCAAGCTGAAATGAGCCAAATTAAGGACTCGAAGCACACTTGACAACTTCAGGACATTAATTGGATGACCAAATGATCTCTAAATTTGACATGATTATAGTCGAACCGATGGATTTGATGAGACGAATCCAATGAGTCTAAGATTGATTAATTTCAATATCATTAAGGCACTTATATGTTGAATGGAAGCTTTATGATCAAGAGAATTAATATGGGGGCTATTCGATGGAGTGTTCCAGATTTTCTTCATATTTATGGGCATGACATCCTAAAAAATCTATAAATAAAACCTCACTCTCTAGATGAGGAGGGAGAGGAGCTTAGACCCTTGACTTGAAATTTAAGAGAGCTCTATGGCTGTAAGTATCTCAGAGCACCACCACCAGGCCACGGCTCAATCATTACATCGGGCCTTCGCCGGCTGACCACCATGGTCTTCCAACCTCTGTAGCCCGATTATAGTCCTTTCAACGTCCATTACCCACTGATTGCGGTTCTTAGACCACCGTCGCCTAACTATGGTTCTTTCGACCTTTGTTGCACGTCGACTAAGGTCCTCCGACCCTTGTCGCCTGCCGATTAAGATCCTCAGATCATTGGCACCCGATTATTGTCTCAGACTACTGTTGTCTTACTACGATCTTTTGTTCATCATCACCTAACTACGGTCCTTTCGATCTTCGTCACCCACTGATTTTGGTCATTTTGACTTTCGTCGGTTGCTAACTATAGTCCTTTGACCTCCATTGCTAGCCGATTATGGTCCTTTCAATTTTTGTCGCTCGTTAACTACAATCTTCAGACCATCGTCGCCTGACTATGGTCCTCGGACCACCGTTGACGGACTATGGTCCTTTGACCACCGACACCCGACTATTTATTCATATGACCTTTGTCGCCCATAGAATACAACCCTTCAACATTCGTTGCCCGCCGACTATGATTCTTTGACTACCGTTGCCTGTCGGCTATGGTCTATAACCACCATCGTTTGATTATGGTCCTCCAGCCATTATCGCCCGACTATAGTCCTTCGACCATCATCGCACGACTACGAACCTCTAACTACAGTCAACTGCAACCATGGTCCTTCGACTATAGTCTTCTGATTATGGACCTTATATGACTGTTGCCTGACTATGATCTTCTGACCATTGTTGCCTGTCAACTATGATTCTCATGCCATTGTCTCTCAAATATGATTCTCAAATCACCGTCACCTGTCTATTGTCCTCAAGCTTTCATCGTCTGACTATGGTCGTTCCGACCTCTGTCGCCCAACTACGTTCTTGTATCATGCCCCATGATTTAATAGAAGAATTAACATATAATCCTAGTTATCTCATACTCAAAACATGACACACCAGAGCTGCTAAACATCCAAAAATGCAATAAAATGACAGGCATACAAAATCATAACTTATATTTCTTCCAAAATAATTATTTATAACAATTCATATCACTCCTAAAACATCAAAATACATAAATAAGTTCTGGATTATTAAAAGAGTACATCTACTACTCAAAATCCCAGTTGAACTTTAACCTTATCAACAGTTGGAGCTTTCCTTTTTCCTGAAAATACACGTAAATTCATAGAGTGAGCAACTACTTGATTAGTAGGCTATTCCAAATCCCATCAAATAAATCAAACTCCACATTTGCAGTTATTTAAATAAAAGATTTCATAAATTATTCAAATAACATTCATAAAGGTAACATAGAACAACTTTATCAATAGTGAAATATTCACATTGAATTTACTTGTACTTATATGTTTAACCTTATCAGAAGGGTGATATATATTTCTTATACTTTGACATGTATCAGAAACATAAATTTGAACATAACTTAGGTTTTATTTAAAACTGCTTGTTAATATCAAAAACATAGTTTAAACTTTAACTTGAACATGAGTATCAACATATTTTATTCAATAAACTTGCAATGCAACCTATGAATTATGATATGCATGTCCCAATGTTTGCTTATAACTCCACTTTCATTTATGCTTCTTTTGGTCAACTTACACCTCCACATGGAAAATGAAGTAGACATAGCCCGATTCCCCACATAACTCCACTTCCACTTATAACTCTCTTGATCAACTCACAGTTGCACAAGGCAGATGAAGGAACAAAAATAGAATATAGCAGGAGAAACAAAGACATATAAGGGCCCATATAATATTACTTGTAGTGCACTTGAACATCTCTCACATTAGAACTTCCACTATATGAACAAGATATGCATGTGCAGATATTAACACATTGACATATATATGTATATATATATATATATATATATATATATAACATCTAACATGACGTGAACATGCATGAATTGCCATAGGTATGATAATTCATGAGGTAACACGTGGAATTCACATAAACAATCAACATTTATCATTTTGAAAATTATTCACCGGGGACATTTAAAATATCATTTTAAAACATGTAATGAACTCTAGCCAATGCCAAAAATATTACCTGCATTTGAAATACTCAATATTTTATAGAGACAAAATCAATTGGTAAAAATTCTCATTCTTATTGTCAAAATGCTTAAAATGACGTATTCAATATGCCATAAATTACATGGTGAAAAATTTCTTGAACTTAAGAAAATCATATTTTATTCGATATTTACTCATACAAACCTCGAGTGGAACATTTTCCACAACAAGCCCGATGGACGATTTCGGCTTCGCGGCCTTCAAAATTCTCTCTTTTTTTCTCTTTTTCTTTTCTCTTCTTCGACATCTGAGGCGAGTGGATGAAATGCTAAAATGGTTATATATATATATATATATATATATATATATATATATATATATATATATAATTTTTGACACAACGCCACATTTCTTCTTTTTCTAGTGTCGCACCTCTCCCTCGAATATTCGAAATGCTCCAAGATAGAGAGCACAATGCCGTAGCGCCCTAACCAGCGCCATAACGCTCCCTAATCATCACCCAAAAACAAAGAGGGAAGGGCCTTAGTGTTGGCACACACAGTTCTGCTGTGCTCCTTCAACCAAACTTCCCCTAAATAAAGTGTGCAGTGCTGCCACGTACAACGTTGCAACATTCTCAAGAGGCTTTATGTATTTGACTTTTCCACTTTTTTCTAACTTAACCTTAGAATTACTTTAATAAGCACTTAATAATTTGAAATTTCATAAACGCTTAACATCTACAATTATACACATAAACTTCTTACAAGATTTGAATCAGGTTGACTTATTTCTATAGCAGCACTTATCACACCTCGGACCATTGTTGCCCGATTATAGTCCTCGGACCTTTGTTGCCCGAATATGGTCTTTCCGACCTCCATTGCCCTCCCTTCGACTATGGTTGTTCGACCTCCGTGACCCAGCTACAAGTCCTCTGACTACCATTGCCTAACTACAGTCCTCGGACTATCGTCTCTTGACTACGATCTTACATCCACCATTGCCCTGCTATAGTTCTTCTGATTTTTGTTGTCTAATGATTATGATCTTTCTGATCTTCGTTGCCCACCGATTATTATCCTCGACCACCTTCGCCCGACTACGATCCTCTAAAATCCGACTAGCATAGCCTGACTACAATCTTCCGACCATCGCTTGACTACAGTCATTCTAACCTCTATTGCCTGCCAACTACAACTCTCTAACCTCCGTCACTTGCCGACTACGGTCCTTTAACCTCGTTGCTCGCAATCGCCCGACTACAACCTCCCAACTTCGGACCACATATCACAGTTGGACCATCGCCGCCTAAATATGGTCCTCAGACCACTGTTACTCAACTACAACCCTTAGACCTCCGTTGCCCGACAATGGTCCTTTCGACCTCCATTGCCCACCGACTATGATTCTTCAGCCTCCATCACTTGACTATGATCTTCTAACCACCGTTGCTCGCCGACAATGATAGAATCACCGTTGCCCAACTATAGTCCTAGGATGTCCGTCACCCTTTGACTACTATTCTCCAACCTCCGTCGTCTGACTACAGTTCTTCTGACCATTGTCGCCTGACTACGATCCATCGATCACCGTCACCCACCAACGATGGTCCATTACCATCGTAGCCCACCAACTACAATCCTCCGTCCTCCATCGCTCGACAATTGTCCACTGACCTATAATCTCCTGACTAGTGTCGCCTGGTGACTCCAATGTCTACCAATTTCATCAGCTACCATCGCTGATAATGCCAACACACACCGTCACTTATAAGATCGATGCACGTCGTTGACATCAACTCTAGGTCCCAACTTCAGCACTTGGATTTGTGTCAGATTCATACTAAAGGGCTCTTTCAACTTTAACCAACTAATGTGTTCTTTATAGTGCATTATAAATGCCTTCCCCTGAGGAAGGTCTTCACTTATAATCAATACAAAAACTAGTGGTATCACTCTAGCTGGGCTTGGCCTCTGATTTTTTCACTTTCTTGGGTATCCATATGAAAATTTTGGTGTCTCTTATAATCTTTGCACTACACTCTTTTCTGTGTGTGTTGGATCTTTATGCAAAACTAAAATGTTAAACTCGCTATCTCTCTGTTGCCGTGAATGTTCTAGCGCACAACAATAATAATCTTGATTTATTTTATATGAGATAGCTAATTTGTTCCGGTATTATGAAATGAGAGGATTGAGAGGGTGTGGCAGTTGTTTATCATCCTTCAGACATGAGGGGCTAGTGGATTTTTATCCTTTCAGCCCAATATGATATCTGTTTTAAGCCTTATATAGTCATGTTCCATATGATAGAAATAAAATTATGTATAGGAATGAATTATAAATCATCATGAAACTAAATAGATGTATGGCCAATCGTTTTTACTGGTTTGGCATTTGCACTAGTGACATCCTAAGTGCTTGGTACATTTGCTTGAGGTCGCGTAACTTTTCTTTTTTTCATATGCATGATCTTAGCTATGCCTTGAAAAACATATGATTGGTTTATTATGATGACATACTAATTGTTTAGTTCATGCAACTTGTCCATTTTGTCATCATGTAGTGAATTTTTGTCTTAAGAGTATTCATACTGATGGTGCTTGAATATTTTAAAGGTCATCCGAAGATGTTTGCATGTTCTGCTTTCTCAACTAATTTAGAGGTCAATCTTCTTCATTTTTTTTCTTAAATTTGCAGCCAAAAAGTTAAAATCTAGCTTAGCTATTAATTTCCTTTTTAGTTTTTTGTCTAGGTCACAGAAGAATGCTTGGAAAGGGCTATTGCTGTTTGCAAAGATGGTGCTAGCTTTAAAAAGATTGGAAAGAGAATAAGGTATTTGACCTTCTGAAGCAGTATAATGACAATTCCACGCAGAAAGTTTTTCTGTATCCATTCAGATGCCTGCAGCTATAATCTATGGTCAGAGATTGTTTCTTTTGGATGCAAAATTTAACTTTAGCCGTAACATTGTTATCAAATAGTTATTCTGTCCATGGAAATTTTTTGTTTCTAGCTCTTTGTGGTGTATCAATGAGATAATTGCAGAAATCCATATATATATATATATATATATATATATATATATATACTATTTATGTACCTGTGAGCTAAATTATTTCATATTCTGACATACTCCATGTTGAATACCTCCTTTTTAAAATATTTTTGCTGTTATTCTACCTGATCACTTGTATTATGGATTTCGATTATGTTAGGTTTATTATAGCATTAACATAGGCCTATGTAGAGATTATATTAAATGTTGATGGGCATTTTTATAATTATCATTGGAAAATATTTGCATAATTTCTACCAGTTGGACCTACACTCTCTTTCCTTTCACTTTAACCACCACCTCATTAATCCTTGGGGTCCTATTGCCTACTCATCAATCTGTGGACTATTGTAATTATTATTTTGCCTACTCATCAATTTGTAGACTACTGTAATTATTATTCCTTGATTTACTATATTTCTTACTAGAAAGTCTTTTAGGATTGCATAAATACTATACAAATGTTGTAATGAAATACTCAAATAACAAGAAAACATTTCTCTTTCCACGGATAACAATAATAATACTTGCATACTTTTGATCTTTGGTTCTTTTTGATTGAGTAATTTACATGACACAGAAGAACAAAAAAGCTTCTAGGAGCTCCTACAAAATGTCTATAGCATATACTAGTGCATATCATTTTAGGGTGCAACTTGTGGACATACTCACCAAAGGATTAGCAAGCTTGGAATAGATGACATCCATTCATTAACTCGAGGGTGAGTGTAAAATGCTTGCATAATTTCCACCAACTAGGGTCCACTCACCAAGACTTTTGCTCTTTTTTCTTCTTATTCCATTGCCACCTCATTAATTTGTGGATTTCTACTGCCCACTCATCAATCAATGTACTATAATAATTATTCGGTAATTATTATTTTGCCTATTCATTAATCCGTGAACTATTACAATTATTATTCTTTAATTTACTATGTTTCCTTTAGAAGCTCTTCTAAGATTGTATAAAATATTATAGAAATATTGGAATGAACTATTCAACCATGTCTCTCTAATTCTTTTTAACTTCTTTAAACCTTAATTCTATTCCTCAGTGTTTTGAATAGTTGTACATGCAAATCTATTGATTGGGCAAGGCAGCTTCCAAGAAATTGGAGGACAACTAAACATGTGGACAAGTGGACCTTCTCCTCAAATTCTTTCGGTGATCCTTTTTAAGTTACAATAGGGAGAGATGGATTAGGGCTTCCTATACTAGTGATCAACCAAGCAATCGAAATCTTCTCGAGTAAGAAATTTAGGGCTTCTGGGATTGATTGGTAAAGAGGAAAATTCTTTGCTCTCATGTCTTGGAGATTTTGTGGCATAAGAATTCTTCTCTTCTCTCTTTTAGTTCCTTTAAGATTTGGTGGGATTTTATCAACTCTCCTCCTTATTAGATTTGTCTTAATAGGATTTATTATACGTTTGGCACTCCTTTTATTTTCTACTTAATTGTTCACAGAGATAGTGGATCATTTGTGTCTTTTGACCTTGTAGATATAGGTCATTCTTGATCATGCTATGTAAATTTGGTGTGCGTGTGTGCATATATATATATATATATATAATTTTTTTCTATCATATTTTTGTGTGATGCTAGTTTTGTTTTTCCTTGGTTGATTCAATCGCTCTCTTTGGTTCTGTCAAAGAGAATTGATTTGTGCTCTTTCAACTATGACAGCAAAGCTGTAAAACTATCAAATTGTGCTAATAATATATATTAATACATTATATTTATTGGTGCACATATATACTAATAATAAAGCATTTCATAGACATTATGAGAGTTATGATTGATGAGATTTGCCTTTTTTCTATATTTGAGAATATCCTACTATCAACTTTGAAAACTTTGCATTGGAAATTTAAGATGGTGTATCTGAATCCATCATTTTTTTTTCTTTCAAATTATAGTTTAAAAAATTTTAAATGCCTAATGGAACATCATGTTATATAAATTTTTTGTTTGGGCATTAGGCAGGTAGGACAATCAGTACAGACACTTAAACCCATGATTTAATTTTTCATTTCATAACATACTATTTATTGGGACAATGCACTTTTAACATAGGGGTGATACCAAGTCTCATTTCAACGTGTCGGTCTTGACTTGAAATTTAAGCTTTTGATTTCAATCCTAATTAAATTCACTACTTGAAAATAATGGATTTTGGCTTGAGTTTTGAGTTGTTTGGAGCTAAGCTTACTTTGAAATTTAAAGTTCCTATGCTTTATTGTATAATTAGGCTTCGTTTGAGATAGCTTTCTTGTCACGACCCGGCCCGACTAGCCCGAATTAACGGGGCGGGGACATACGGTCGTACGGAGAAGCATAAAAGACTTAAATCATAACAGTTTCATTTCAAAGAAGACATAAACATAAATTTCATCCATATCAAATAAAAGAAAGAGCCACTAAAAACATCCAATTTAAATGTTCCAAATGTATCCTCAAATCACTAAAACATAAACATTAACAAATTACATAAACTCCAACATACATCACAACTGACTCCAATACAACAGAAAACCATAAAACAAAACATGACACCCTGAGGCTCTCTACGACTGTAGGTGAATTGTCACCTTGAAGCCATCACTTTTTATCACTTTCTCCTGAAAATCAATCCCACAACCAGGGTGAGTTTACCCTCAGTAGGTAACAAGTATTTAGTATAAATTCATGTAACAATAAAATAAAATCTTTTACCTAAGATTTAAAACATTTAAAAGATCATAAGAGGTATCTATCATGACAGTATAACATTTCATATGCCAGAATTTTCTTGAATCAATACATAATCTTTCTTTTGTACTTTCATAACCTTTACCATTCGAATCATAACATTCAATTCATAATCTGTCATTCATATCATATTATAAAAATGCAATAGATACTTATAATATAATACACCCGTCCCGGAAGTATCAGAGTTTTGGTACTGATCAGGTACCCAGTCAAGTTTTGGCCATTTCTTTACCATTTGGTTCCGCAGAACCCCTTTACCATTTGACTCCAAAGAGTTCCTTTACCATTGACTCCGAAGAGTCCCTTTACCATTTGGTACTCCTGATCAATCAAGCACATGCAATTCATAACATAATTAATTATCCTTCATAAAGCTTAATTAACTGAATGAGTCGCATACAATGCATAAATTATTTCATGTACAACTCCTTTCTACCATTTTTCAGATATCCTAAACATTCAATTAAATACTATTTATCACATTTGTTTCAATAAAAGAAAATGCAAGGAAATAACAATTAACATAACCATAATAATGAAGACATTAATTAGAAATTTACATAACTTGAAATATTTTACATGAAAGAAACATAAAAGCAACATGAACTTACAATAAATACAAGTACCTACTTCTCTTAAGCACGGTATTTCCTCAAAGTGTCGATTCGACACAGCTCTTTCACTTTAACGATCACAACCTAAGAAACATTTTTACAAAAGAGACGTGTCACATAATTCAATCTTCATTAAGGCTGAATATAAATCTTAAGCTTAAACCCATCGTTCTCCCATAAATTATCTCTTACGACACTTAAGGAATATTAATTAAATAAATCTAAATTTTCGGATTAAATAAATATAGATTTTTAAGAAGCCTAAAATCCCATAATCCTCCTCCACATGCATTTTAAAACTTCCCTTAAACTATTTAGTAAATAAATATTAATCATTTTCGGATTATTTAAATAAGACAAATTATGAAAATAAAATTTTCATGAAAACTCTAATTTATGTTATTAAAAACTCCCTTAGTATCATTTGGAATCATAATTGTGAAAACATTTAAAGAAATTTCAACTTTTGGGTGAAACCCTAATTTCTCAATCTCAATAAAATTTGGGGAATACTTCGTTTTTACCGTTAAAATACTTCCCTATTGATTTCGTGAAGAAATGTGAAGTTTTGGCAAAATCCTAAAATTTCTTTTTCAAATAACTTGAGATTTAGAAGAGGGAATGAAATTCTAAGACATACCTTCTTCTTCCCTTGATCTCCTCTTCGATTTCCCCTAAATTTTTTGCCGGAAAAACGTCGCCGGAGCCATCGCCGAAGTCGCCCGTGCGCCTCACCTGTCCGCCTCCGCCTCCCTTCCTTCGGTTCTGCCGAAACTTGCGAATAGGGGGAGGTGGGGTTTCGGTTTTTGATATAATAGGGAGAAAGGGGATTTCCAAAAGACCTCATTGCCCTCACTTAAACCACATTCGCTTTAGTACTTATGAGGGGTAAAATAGGCATTTTTGAACTTCTAATTTTTATATCTCTCAAACTAATCAAAATTAAATATAAGATTTATATATCAAATTTTTCAGAATTTTGCGTAGAATTTAATAAAATTATTTTCATTAAATTCCGTTAACTTTGATTTTTCACTTAAGTTTCGTCGCGATGCATCGAAAAGCGTGCGACAACCTACGATCGTCGTTTTCGGGTTTTACATTTCTAAGAAAATTTTTGTGCTAAAAAAATATTTTAAAAAACGATAAGAAAGCTGTCCTAAATGAAGTTTATTTAGATTGGAAGACCAAGCAATGCATTGGTCTTTAATAAAGGTTGATAACTTGGATCTGATGCATTGTAGACAAATGTTAGACAAATATTTGTAAGCTAGTGGTTAAAATTATAGATGTTGGTTCGAAGTTATGTAAAAATTTATGACCAGATTGGTCAGAAATGTCCTCTCATTTCTGTGGTAGACAGTTAGGGTGGCTTGGCTGATAATGGCCCAAAATAATCTATGCTAAAACTGAGACTTTTATAAACTATCTAATTTATGCCACTTGATATACTGCCAATTAGCACATAGTGAATAATTTTAAATTCACGAGCTTTTGAAGGGAGTAAAACCTAGGAACATCGAAGTAGCTAGAGGCAAGCTTGTGATTTGAGCTTTTATTTTAGCACATTTCCAAAATTGATATGCTTGCAAGAAAGGTCTTTTGACTATTAAACCTTCACTTGACCCATTGAAAAAAAATCAGCTATTACTACAAGCTTGTGATTTTTTTTTTCTATAACTACAAGCTTGTGAATTGCTTGGATGCAATGGTAGCTAGTTAGGATGACTATAATCATCAACTCTCGAGTTTCTAAGTCTATTGCATCCATTTGAGATGGTATATAATGAATATTACCTTATTTAGAGACTTAGAATCTTGAGATTGATCGTGATTTTTCTAGGTTGTTTTCTAGCAGTTAAAGATGTAGCACGTTCTATACACCAATTATGAACCATTTATGTTTTTTCAGAAGAATGATGTTTTCTAGGATGGTTGAAATTACATCTAAACAAATTTATGAGGTTTCCAATCCACTTTTATTGTTGATTTAAATTCAGCTACGTATCATTTGGGCGGCATAATCTGTTCTTAGACACAAATATTCAGTTTTCTGAACTTTTTGCAACCTTATCATCCAAGTTTACCTTATAGCTTGATTTTTTTTCTTCAATGCTACAGTTTTTAATTGTATTTTTTAAAAATAAACTATTCCAGCGAGATTGCTGAAAGGTATGGCTATGGTGTGGTGGAGCGGTTTGTTGGCCATGGCGTTGGGACTGTCTTTCATTCTGAACCAGTTATCATGCACAATCGTGAGTTTTCTCTTCTATTTAATGTTAAAGTTGCTTTTGTAGATGCTTTGCACCTATCATTATATGATACTAGAAAGGTTTAGAAAAATGAAATAAATCACAAAGTAAGAATTTCCGAGCATTCATGTCTTTTAGCTGAATGATGGCCTTTTCTTAGAGAAAAATAATGACAATTCTCATTGTAGTATCGCACACATGAAATTTTATCCTTGTTGGTAAGCGTTGTTGCTTAAGTGAAAATTCTTATTCTAATTATACACTGACCAAATATTATGTGGTCGTGGCATTTATTATGCTTGGAGACATTAACTACAAGCTATGATGCATAGAAACGGACACAGCGACACGAATACGACACGACACAGACAAAAAACGCGTCAATTATAAAAAATTATAAGACACAAACATGGGTTGGACATGGTATTATAATTTTTGTATTTTAAAAACAGTATATACAAATTTAATAAGTATAACATCAAAAAGAATTTAGAAATAATAAGTCATTTAACTATATAGTTTATGCTTAAAAAGATTAATATTAGGATGTCGAGAGTCAGGAGTCGATGTCGTGCATCAGACATCGAGAGAGGAGACGACAATACTGTCGAGAATCGGGCATCAACATTATGCAATAAGTATCGGGCGTCAATGTCAAAAGGGCGTCTGTCGTCGATGGTAAGAGGGCGTTGGTCGTCGATGCTAAGACGACGTCGAATAAAAATGAGCTGTCAAGTTGTGAGTATAAAAAATGCTAGCATCAAGCATCAATGTCAAGATAGTATCAGACTTTGATGTTGAGATGATTTTAAAATGTCAATGTTGAGATGACATCGAGCATTGTTGTAAACCAAAGTCGCGACCCGTAAAAAAGAAATGAAAATGAGAATATTCGATGAATAGGGTATTGAGTGCGGGTGATTGATTTGGTGTTGTGGATAGTAAATAAGAAATGTAGTGTTATATTTTAAATAAATAAAAATTTTTAATACAAGAAATTATATTTAAAAAAATTTCATAAAATATTTAAGACACGCGTGTCGGATGTGTCCAATTTGTATTTAATATTTTTTAATCGGACACGTTTTTGGTGTGTTTGACACATGTCGGAGGCGTCTCAGACGCGTGTCGTGTTGGACACTACACGACTCTTTGAGAAGAAGTGTCGGTGCATCATAGACTACAAGCTAGAGAAGGGTTCTGGTTAAGAAATGTGCTCATTAAATGTTGGACGTTCCATGCTCGAAATTTTCTTGAAACATAGTGCAATGGTTTGTTAAAGAATAGTTCTCTATCTCTGGCTTGGTTGCTGCCACTGTATCACCCCTCTCCTAACCCAACTAAGCTATGATCCACACCCTGAAAGCATCTGCTAAAATTGAACCCTCTGCCTTCCCTCATTTTCTAGTCTAAAGTAAATCTCCACCCTCTTCTTGACCTTCACCTGGAGTCCGCTATGAATGTTTTTTGTAACTTCCTGTTTTCTTAGTACTTAAAACTTTGCTTCTTTTGAAGCTTATTTATGGTTAAGCATTTTTGCAGTCGCGATGCCCTTGGTATTTTTTCTTGTCCATTGCATCTTTTATGTTTATAGCAATAATCTCAATTCACTTAATCTACCTGCTTTTAAAAAAAAGTCCCTGCTTATCTATATCCAAGATTGTGAAAATCGGACCGGACAAAGAATCGGAAGAAGGAGAGGTTCACGGTTCGATTGGGGTCGAACCGGATGGCATAATAAATAATAATATTATTAAACATCAATAAAATTAACATAATAATATGATAATCTAACCTTAAAAACTTCATATTTCTAAGAATTCACGCTAATAAAAAATGCAAAGATAGAAATCAAACAATATAAGATCCATGCTTCATGCCAATAGAAGAAGACTTACATTCAAAAGTTATCTGATTTTCACAAACATAAATTTTAATTTCGGCAAATAGGAGAATTAATTTCAGCAAATATGGAGATTGATTTTAGCAAACACAAATGCAATTTCAGCACATGCAAATTCCCAATTTAAGCAAATATGAATATTAATTTCAACAATTAAAAATGGGTACTCTGTTGAACAAGTTAGAATGATCTTAATGAAAGCTCCAGTTAAATGACCTAGCCAGATTGTCGCCCACATTCGATAAACAGGATTTGATATAAAGTTAATCAAAATTATGGTCCACATTGGATCAAGCAAGAAATATTCAACAGATTAAATGACCTAATTAGAATCGTCATCGTTGAGTGAGCTTGTCGTTGAGTTCGAAGGCCTTCGGCTTCGACCCTATGAGTTGGGACATGAACAGGGGGAGATGAAGGCTTTCAGCCTCGACTCTACAAGCGGCAACCCAGGGAGGAAGATTTGCGAGAACAAGAGAGATGACCGTGCATTTGTGCCTAGGGAGGAAGATGCGCGAGAACGAGAGAGCAGACCGTGCGTTCGTGCCTAGGGAGGAAGATACGCGAGAACGAGAGTTCTCGTGCTTCAGAGGGAAACTACAGCTTATGTTCATGGTTTTAGTTATTTTATTGGACAAATTGACCCTTAGATTAGCGATCGATGGTCTAGATATTCCTTTTTTCGAACCGCTTGGTTCGTTTAAATCCGGCTGGTTCACCGGTTACACAGTTGAACTGCCATTTATCCTGTTTTTCTCCGGTTCGCCGCTAAATTGGTTATGGTATTATTCCGGACCAGTTTGCTGACCGGTTCATGTTTGAATCGGCTTGTCCGGTCCGATTTTTAAAACCATATATATATCTATTTCTTCTTAGAACATGCAACATTATTGAAATTAGTAAATTGTAAGCTTGGGGTCATGCCGTGTGGAAATGAGATAGCATGTAGTAGTTTTAGTATGACAAAGTTTCATTCAAGTGATTATACCGTTATATTGTGGAAATGTATTCTTCAAAGCTTCAGAGCATGATGTACACTGATGCAGTAAAAGCGGATGTTTATGTCTTTAAATTGCCAAGTGGGAAGCAAAGCACATGCTATACTATAGTGATTTATAGTGAATCATTCGCTGTAGTATCTACACCAATTTTCAATTTTTAATGAAATTTCAATCCTCAAAAGATTAAATGATGCAGAATGCCTTAGATTTTGTAGTTTCTAATACATATCTAATAGGCAATGTGATGCAGGACGTCTAAAATTTTGGGATTTGAAGGTGCTTTGATACTAATTGAAATAGTATGACACACCCTAGAAGAGGGGTGAATTGGTTTGTATTTTAAAAGATTTCTAATTATGCGAGGAAATGTTTTTTTCCTTTCAAAATAAGACTAAAGCAATGGAGCAAGAATAATGATAATAATAATTATTTTTTTAATAATATAAAAAAACAAATTATCACAAGTTAAAATATTTTTCTTTGATTTAAAACAGTTCTTCAACAATGATATCACAAATAAGCATATAACAAAAATAGCAAGAAATAAGAAAACAAAAGTAAAATTAGTGATTTGGTCAACTTTACCTTATCCACTTCCCGAGTCATCTTCTTTGAAATTCCACTAACTTTCTTCTTTCACTCCCAGCAAGGTAGAGAAGCTTCTCTATTTCAGTGTAATGGAGAAGTCCTTTATCAAGACTTGGCTCGGAGGCTCGAATTTATGATGTGGGAACAAATAGTCGGATGGTTATTTAAAATCTCGTTTATTAACTAGTTCCAATACACTAAAAGAGCCACTAAAACTCCAAATGCATTTTGATGACAAGAATATTATATCTATTTCGAAAAATACCTTTCTCTATGAGCTTTGTGCTTATGATACACATTCTGTCATCTTCCACTAATTTAAATTATTTGGATAATACTTTGAACGTTTGCAAATATAGGATGAGCCATAACGCAACTTAGTGAGCATATAATGTTTCTAAATTTACAGCAATACAAGACATTTATAACAATATGCATGCTCGTTGTAAAGTAACTTTATTTGATAACTTGTAAATAAATAAAAAAAAGACTATCAATCATATCTTATGCATGCATGGAATAATCCTATCATGTCATTATATTTTTTTGTATAACTAATACAATCGTCACAAGAGTCGCTCTTTAAATGGTACCAATGAAGGTATTTTCTTTTCCATAACCTTTTTTAAAACCTTTTCCATTTCATGTGCATGCATACATTGTGTCCTCAGGCAATACCATGAGGGGGTGTACTCGATCATTCAATCATATATATGCAAGCATTTCTACTTAATAACTTTATTTGTATTCTTCATCTCATTTATATCATTATGCATAATAAGCAGTGTATAACTTGTGCTAAATGATTGAAATATGATAAAATATCATCAAATTTAATATGGTCAATCGCATTTCACAGAAATAATACATGTAGAATTTGTAATAATCATAAGTAGTTAAATGCACTTAAAAAAATATCATTACCATAAATTAGTAACATGAGTACTCACCTTGAATCTGATGCCTTGATAATTCACTTTAATCACCACTCTATCATGGTCAGATTAACACCTGTATAATTACGTTCTCATTATCATTCTTTATAATTTATCTCTAACTCAAAAATATTCTCTACTTCTAGTATTTAAAATTTCCCTCAATAAATTCAATTTATTACTTAATATATCATAAATCTAAAATAAATTATTAATTATTATTTTTATGCAATATAAATTGCTCTCCCTCTCTCTCTAATTAGCTATTGATTGTACCTAAATAAATTTATAATTTATTTCTAACCGATTTTATTTTATCACTTAAAATAAATTAATGATAAAATTTATTCTTCGTGCTCTATACACTTTTTGCTAATCATCAAAAAAAGTGGATGAAGAAATTGTAGTTTAATTATTGTTATTTTTTAAAATAAAATTTATTTATTATTATAGTATAATTATATTTATATAATTTAATAAGTTCCCTTTTTAATTAGCTTATTAAATATACTCTCATTTTTGTATACAAGTTATTTTTAACTCATAAATTGTTTGATCTTATAAATCTAATTTATTATTTAATATAACATAAGTTTAATTTATTCATTATCTAATTTAAAATATTGTATGAAGATTTAAATATGCTCTCTTTATATCTATATATACTCTCATGTTTTTTCTATTTTTAAATATTAAAATTTCAACTTGAATATTTCCTAAATAATAATTTCTCATGAAAAATAAATTATAATTATTTTTTATCCTTGTCTTCCCAATTAATACCCTAAAATCAATTTCTAAAAATAACTCAGAATAAATAATTGAAAGACTAACTTGTCCCTCACATGCTGACACTTCTTCCTCGTCGCTATAGTGATCAACCGCCTTCGCCTTCTTTTGAAAACCCTTCTCGGTCGCTCATTTCGACATCGCTCAAGCCCTCCTTGGCCTTCAACCTTGGTCACGATTGCTCTCCCACCCTCAGTTGCCCTCTACTCTCTTTTCCTCTCTGATTTCCCTCATCACTCGCTATTTTATAGGGATGAAATCTTTAGTCTTCCTGAGATCAAGCAATAGAGACGAAAACTCATTCCTCTCCCTCGCAACTCCCAATGAAGAAATTGGTTCCGTTTGTCTTCTCTGTCTTACACTTCATCTTGCTATGCACTCATTCATCTCTCGTGCGAGAAGGAACCAGCGAGGTCAGTTCAAATGCAATCGAACTAATAGCAGTTGGTGCGGGATATTACATCCTTACATCGCTTTTCTCCTCGAAAAGCTTTCAATCCTAGCCGCCCAGGATAGATCCAGAGTTTTCATACTAAGACTCTCATTGTGCTTCTCTCCTCGAGAAGCCTTGACATCCTAGCCCCCCAGGCTTTATCCAGAGTTTCAATACAAAGACTCTCCAGAGCTCTTCCCCAAGAGTCTTTGCAATAACCCCAAGTATCAAAGGATATCGATTGAGCTAGACAACCGTGATGAAATCTCTCACACAAATCTTTTGGACTCTCCCTAAAGATCTTTCTCAATGTCTCTTCAATCTCTCTCTCCAAACCCTCTTGCAATATATCTCACAACTCTGAAAAGAATCTCTCTCAAACTCTGTGTGTGGAACTCTGAAAACTCGCTTAGGTTTCTTAAAGTTAGGTTATTTATATGGCGGGTCTAAAATAAATACTAAAAAGGCTATCTAATAGAAGTGTAGGCCTGATTAGGACGATATTCATCATATAGTACAATTATTTATATGCAAATTTTAATTTTGATTTTCAATTAATTAATACCATTTGATTATCTAATTTATAAAAATTCCCAGCGCAATATGATCCAGATCGTATAGTATATACCAATCAGAAGAAAAAAATCCCATTCACATATACATACCAATCAGAAGATAACATTAATATAAAGATTGAGGCTTCATGCAAACACATGGAGAATCATCCTCTGGTATTTGTCGTCATAAAATTGAAAGTATTTGAAGAATTCACATGCAATAGCATACACAAGAACGCAGAATAAATGAAATTTTATTGAACCATTCAATGTTCTTTTAGATGTCTTAGGGTTCCATTTATAATCATTTAAATTTTTTTGAATGCCTCAAGGGTCCTATTTTATTCAGCCATTCAATATTCTTTTACATGTTGTAAGGTTCTATTTATATAGTTGATGTAGTCCTGCATGTAAGAGAGCTTATGTAGTCCTGCATGTAAGAGAGCTTTTAGAATTAGATGAGCAGATCCGTTTGATAGTTGTTGGATGTAATTTACAAGAAGATGGAGATGCTAATGCTCATAATGGAGCACCTTATGTGGCCTTTTCGTTGTTTATTTTGATTTCTGAATTTATGTTGGAGATGCACTTTGATGGATGGGTATTTTTTATTGTTTAGTAAATAAGATGCTTATACGAGTAGGAATCTTGAACAACAACACAATCTAAAAGTTAAAAAAAAAAAAATTAGATAGGGTATATGGTTCACGATTTACGGAGAGATGCAGAAATCTCATTTATCATTTAGAGACTTGCTTATTTATTATTCACTACAAATGTCTTGCCATCTTGTATACTCTTAGATGTACTATTATAACAGTAAAAATATGATATAGAAGCATTATTCATGATGTTTTTTTAAATGCAGTTGATGTCTGTTATTACGTCCTGTGAATATTATAGCTTTTTGGCCCGACTTTCTTGGGTTTCAGATTGCTAAATTGCTTGCGAATGTTGCTTAGTCTGAACTCTAAAAGCCCCATTTGCTAAGGAAGTAATTGCTGAATGCTTTTTAAAACCAAGTAAAATTTTCAAGCCTTTAAGGATAGTTACTGCCTTGATGATTTATTGGTTTTAAGCATCTATTTGTTTGCAATCATGAGAATGATTTTGTTTTTTGTTTAACAGGTAATGACAAATCTGGTTCTATGGTTGAAGGCCAAACTTTTACTATTGGTATGAGTTTGTGTTTTTTGCATTACGATATGGGGAAGTTATTCTAAAAAACCATGTGTTTTACTTGCTTATTCTATGATTTGTCGTCACGCCCTGCTCCACCATTATTAAAAATTTTGGCAGCATACCCAAGGGGAATCCTAGAGGTAACTTCTACACTAAAGTAGGAAACCCTAGGTTTTAGGAGAACCATAGAAGAAGATTGACCTCAGTAAAAGTGAGGTCAACAGTCACATAAAGCTACGGCCTTCCGATGACCCGGTTAGGAAAGTAGATGTATTTAGATTTGACTTATGTTAAGAAAGGTAGAGGTAGACCTAAAAAGACTTGTTTGAAAATATTAGAAATGACCATTCTTATTAGATTTAAATAAGAATTTAACTTTTAATATGGCACAATGGAGAAAAAGATTCGTGTAGCCGACCCCACATAGTAGGATAAAGGCTTAATATTGTTGTTGGATGCTCATCTTCTTGTTTGCTCCCTAAACTTTTTATTCACATAATCTTATTTTGCCGTGTTAATTGGTCACAAATATCATTTAATACACTGCTGAATCCAACTCCAGTAATTTAACCTGGTGTTCCATCTTTGCAGAGCCAATTCTGACCATGGGAACCATTGATTGTGTGACATGGGATGATGGCTGGACTACTCTCACAGCTGATGGCCAACCCAGTGCTCAATTCGAACATACCATTCTGATTACAAGAACAGGAGCTGAAGTTTTAACCAAATTCTGACTTGTTAACTATGTATAAACTTGTTCGATTCAAGTTTTTGATCTTATGATTTCATGAAACAAGAATATTGATTATAGCATTGATATAGTTTGTAGGCTATTAAGTTCTTGACAGTTTGATCACTGAATCTTTTCTGAACTGTATTTAGATGCTGCAAAGTCTGTAGCTCCAGAGAAATATTTCCGACGATATTTGGGGGAGGAGGAAGATCCACAAGTGGTGTGTAAGATGCGGTATTCTTTTTTACATCCAATAAAATGGCGACAACAATAAGCGTTTATTTTCGTCGGTTATACGAAATATTAGAAATGATTTTTTTTTTAGATTTAATTCTTAACAGGACATAATAGAGAGAATGGATTTATGTAGCCGATCTCATATAGTGAGATAAAGGCTTGTTGTTGTTGTTGTTATTGTATTGTATTTTTATTAAAAGTCAAAATTTTATTTAAATTTAATTCAAAAAGTTCATTTTTACTACACTAGTCAAATATTTTTATGTCTATTTTTATCTTTCTTAATATATTTGGGAACTAATAAATTCACGATCTATTTATAATATATTCATGAATAGAATTTTATGTTTTAGATTTTATTTTTTTACATAGCTCATCTTGATTTGTTGGTAGAGAATTTTGGCTACCAATTAAGAGTATGAGTTTGTCTTAATTGACTTAAATGTCAAAAAAATTCTTAAAATACTATAAAACTTGTAGAATTTAAAAATAATGATTTAATATTGATGGTAGCTGACAAACTATTATAATTATTGTTAAAAAATTGAAAATTATGATTATTGATATATCATCAGAAAATTATCTTGATTGGGCATGAATCTCGAGGCGAAATCAACCCGGAAACTTTAAAAATTAAACCTGGGATCATCTGAACGCCGATTTCAGCAAACTTATAGTCAAATTGTGCGTCTCGGAAATACGAACCCAACGACACCAAATTCAACTCAATCCGAGCCTAAATAAGTCCAAATCAAGCACCTGAAGCACTGTTGGAAAGTTCAAATCACAATTTGAACTACCAAACGGTTTCCAAACATGACGAGCTTATAGTCGAATCGAGCGGCTCGACGAGACAAATCCAACAAGTCCAAGATCGTCGAATTTCGATATCATCAAGACCTTCAAATGTCTGATAAACGGTCCACGATCAAAAAATTCAATATCGGCCATCTATTCCAACCACTCCATATTTGCCCCTGATCTCTCATCTATTTACGAATCATGCCATCCTCAAAAAACTATAAATAGCCCCTCATTTCTCATGAGAGGGGGACCCAAGCAAGAAAAGAGAAGAAGAAGAGAAGAAGAAGAAGAGATGATTAGGAGGGAATAACTCCTCCTCGACCACTGCCGGAATTCTGCTCCCCAGACTTCGAAACGACGCCGGAATTCTGCCCGATCTCCAAGTGACGCCGAAACTCTACTTGACTTTGTAACTGACTTTCAATGCTAAGGAGATTCATTATAATCTGATCGTTCTAAATTTTAAGGACGATTTAGCCTCTTGTATTCCAAGAAAATACTAGTGGAACTCTTTCAACTGGGCGTGGCCCCGTGGTTTTTCCCCTTTCCGGGTTTTCCACGTAAAAAATCCTGGTGTTGTTATTTCTCCTTTGTTTGTGTGCTAGATATTCGCACAACGCTGAGACGGAAGTTTTTAACTCTATCGCCGCGTATATTCTAGTCCGCAACAGTTTGACGCCGTCTGTGGGAAACTTATTCCACAACTTCAAGTATTGTTACAATGGTCAACAGGCGCAGCAGTCGTATCGCTGGAGCTTCTCACTCCAACTCCTGCCAGTCCAGAAACCAGTCTATGAATCATAGACGCCTAATGTCTGCCTCCTTCTATCCCGGGGGGCAACACGCAATTGGAGAAGGAACTTCAGGACCTCCCCTAGAAGAGCGCATCCGGAAGATGGAAGAATCTCAAAATGAGATCCTTCGACCCCTGCGTGAGATTCGACCACCATACCACAGGAAGAGGTCCTTCTCCCTCGAGATCCACCATTGGCTGAAGATGTTTGCCTCGAACATCATCACGCAGAGATTCCTCTTCCTCCGCCAAGGAGGCATCTATACTCACACCAAGACAATAAACTCGCTGACACAACAAGTTCTACCCATCCCACTCACACCAGTCGGCAATCTCCCATTCCTCCGGACATCCCCGAGGACGTCGCCCAACCGCGCATTTTCGAGCTCCCTCACAATGTCATTCGCCATGAACTGCGATGATTGGTCCGAGAAGAGTTCCCCATGGGAAGTGTAAGACACTCTCTTCGTCAGTGGGACTTCCAGGAGTCCTCACCCTTGGCTGAAGCCATCTTCCAACAACCCATTTCGGCAGGGTTTAAATTACCGAACATCGATCCTTACGATGGGACATCTGACCCGTACGAGCATATCGATCACTATAGGACCATCATGCATATACAACGAGCCTTCGATGCTTTCCTCTGCCAGGTTTTTCCTGCCACCCTTAAAGGGCAAGCTCGAACGTGGTTCTATTCACTTCCCGCTGGAACGATCCCTACATTCACCAAATTAGTCAAGGTGTTCGTCGAACAATTTGTTGCCAATCGCAAAATTGTTAAGGATTCTTCTCACCTCTCAGGGATCTGCCAAAATGAAGGAGAATCACTGAAGGAGTATTTTCAACGATTTTCCACTAAAGCTCGACAAATTTCAGGAGTGGATCCTGAATTGCTGAGAGGAGTTTTTCTGGGAGGCCTTCGTCCCGATCCCTTCTATTCGGCACTCATGCGGGACACGGTTCATTCATATGCCGACCTGATCCATCGTGTGGAGGCGCAAATCTCTGCAGATGAAGCCATAAATGCTCACAGAAAGCAGTTTGAGCAAACAAATGGTAAGCGCAAAGGTGCACATGGGATGGATAATTCCTCCTCACAAAGGAAGAAGCAAGGGAAGAATAACCTACTTCCTAGGCCTCCATTGCCACGATGGGAACCTCGGCAGGAAAAGGAGTATACCCCACTTAGCACATCTCAAAAAAATGTATTGATGGCCGTTCGAGATCAAGATACGATGAAATGGCCGAATCCTTTGAAGCCAAACACATGAAATTAAGAACAGTACTGTCACTTTCATCATAGCCATGACCATACTACCGAAGCCTGTAAGCAACTCAAGGATGAGATTGAAAGACTCATCCGCCAAGGTTATCTTAGACAGTTCATTCAAAATTCACCTGCTCGAGATGGAGCTGGTTCTACTGGGGGAAAAATCAACATCAACAAAGGCAACTATTAAATAATATTCAAATGGTTGGTGAGATTAAATAACAATGCAACTTGGGCCCTTGTGTTAGTTACTTATCATGAATCATCGTATATCTCTTCTATAATAAATGGGAAATGACGTGCTGTCCATATATATATATATATATATATATCTCTTATGTTGTACTAGGAAACTATTGTATTGTCTTACAATAATATAATGTGTTGTTCGTCTAGTTTTGATATTGTCTCCTTCTTTAAAAAGAATAAAAATGACAATAAAAAACTACCAATGAGTATAATCTCTTTATCCATGATTTGAGAAATACATAATCTTTATTGTATCTCAATCACTGGATGATCAATCCCAGGGGGATTTGATCCGACCTCTTCCATATAGGTTAACGTCATCGAGCAAAAGCTCTGACATACAACCTCGGATAGGTCATACATCCTTGGTGAATTCTCTCGACCTCTTCCATATAGGTTAACGTCATTGAGCAGGGTTCTGACATACAACCTCGGATAGGTCTCACATCCTCGGTGGATTCTCTTGACCTCTTTCATATAGGTTAACGTCATCGAGCAGGGCTATGACATACAACCTCGGATAGGTCTCACATTTTTGGTGGATTCTCTTGACCTCTTCCATATAGGTTAACGTCATCGAGCAGGGCTCTGACATACAACCTCGGATAGGTCTCACATCCTTGGTGGATTCTCTTGACCTCTTCCATATAGGTTAATGTCATCGAGCAGGGCTCTGACGTACAACCTCAGATAGGTCAAACATCGTAGGAGGATGTCTTATATCTCAATCATTAGAAGATCAATCCTAGGGGGATTTGATCTAACATCTTTTATTAACGTCATCAAGCAAAGGCTTTGACTTATAATCTCAGATATGTCAAACATCCTAGAAGGATGTCTCTCACATTCGCTCAGACTAAAAATGCCTCAAAAAGTACGGGGGGCAATATATCAAAGCATATCTCAAAGATGCAATAATAATTCAGCTTCCTCTAGGGGACAAATTCTTATTTCATATACAATATCATTGGAGTTACATAAATTCAAATTCAGGTGTACATTTATTCTCACTAGAAGTTGAAATTCAAAAATACATTGGCATCATCCGTACAAGCTACTATCATCAAGCAACAAGCAACTTGAACACAGTCAAATATCCTTAGTGGATTTAATTGACTTCTCCGTTACTGCCATCTCCTATAACTTCTCCTTCAAAGAAAGGACATAACTTGATCATCATCAGGCCTCCACTCAGTTGACAGTGTTAGTGTGTTGCCAGAATGTTGACATATCACACTGCTTCAGCCCCTTTATGTAGTGATATCTGATGTTGGCACACTTCAATATGGATGCATATCAGTATGGATGCATATTGCCTTAGCATAATGCCACTGGACACCAACCATCATCAGCTTCTCGCTCGATCGTTATTAGCAGTACACCCTCCAACACTTTCCTTCAGCTCTCTGCTCGGCTGTTGACTGCCAACGGACTTCCACTCGATTGTTTATCGTTGAAGGACTTTTGCTCAAACAGTGCTAAAATTCTCCCAGTCTACTAATCACTTCTGGTTCTCCTCCCAGATACTATTATCGTCAGATCTCCTCAAATCACCCTCGCATGCAAGAAGCATTCGATCTTCTTCTATCACGGACAGTTTAGTGGGAGAGTAAGCTCTCATCGTAACTTCTTCTACACAAAAAAGGGGCACTGAAGCTTGATAGGGGAATGCCACCTATCTCATATAGTGGAATGCCTCAAATGTAAGAAGAAGACTAGAGGAGAAGAAAAAAGAGACGAAGGCAAAAATTCTAACTTCTACACAAGGAGAGGGGCACTGATTTTGTGTAGGAAAAGTCACCTACAAAAAACAGTGGAATGCCTCAACTGTAAGAAAGATAGAACGAGAGAGGAGAAAGAAAAGAAACGATTCCAAATTTCAATTTCTACACTAAAGAGGGGCACTAATTTTATATAGGGAAAGTCACCTACAAAAATAGTGGAATGCCTTTAGAGTGAGAAAAGGGGGGGGGGGGGGGGGGGGGGGGAAGGAAAGAAAAGGAAAAGAAATCTCCAACTAAAATACAAGATGAGGGGCGCCGAGTCAAGTAGGGAAAATCACCTACTCAAAAACAGCGGAAAGCCTCAACTGTCAGAGAGCCAAAGGGAGAAGAGAAGAAGCTGTGAGTTCTCTATGGGCCTTAGAGGGGTATTTATAGCCTTTTTTGGGAAGAAAAGAACATTTCGGAATTCTATAGAATTTTCCAAATTTTTTCAAAAATTTTCGGAATTTTTCGGGATTTTTTCTAATTTTTGCAATTAAAAAAAAATCCCCTTAATCGCGCGCGGTTAACCTATTTGCGCGTCGCGCGGGCGTGGCGGGCGGCGGGGCCGGCCGGCCGGTTCGACCGTCTACACATTCCTAGGCTCCGATTTTTGACCCGGACGGTCCAAATCGGACATTTTTGGGGTCCTCGGACATATTTTTTTATGTTCCGGACTCAATTTTGACACTTTCGGAGCTCAACGAGATCTTTATGATTGAATTTGAGCAAATTAATATTTTTTGGAATGTAATTTTTTGCAATTCGGCCAATGTCAACTGTCGGAACAAGTATTTTTGAACTCCTGGAGCCTCGACGTCCGAAAATATGGGGGCAACTGATATATCATCAGAAAATTATCTTGATCGGGCACGAATCTCGAGGAAAGGGGATCATCTGAACGCCAATTTCAGCAAACTTATAGTCGAATTGTGCGTCTCGGGAATACGAACCCAACGACACCAAAGTCAACTCAATCCGAGCCCAAATGAGTCCAAATCAAACACCTGAAGCACTGTTGGAAAGTTCAAACTACAATTTGAGCTACCAAACGGTTTCCAAACATGACGAGCTTATAGTCGAATCGAGCGGCTCGACGAGACGAATCCAACAAGCCAAAGATCGTCGAATTTCGATATCATCAAGACCTTCAAATGTCTGATAAATGGTCTACGATCAAAGGATTCAATATCGGCCGTCCATTCCAACCACTCCATATTTGCCCCTTATCTCTCATCTATTTACGGATCATGCCATCCTCAAAAAACTATAAATAGCCCCTCATTTCTCATGAGAGGGGGACCCAAGCAAGAAAAGAGAAGAAGAAGAGAAGAAGAAGAAGAGAGGATTAGGAGGGAATAACTCCTCCTCGATCACCGCCGAAATTTTGCTCCCCAAACTTCGAAACGACGTCAGAATTCCGCCCGATCTCCAAGTGACGCCGGAACTCTGCTTGACTTTGTAACTGACTTTCAATGCTAAAGAGATTCATTATAATCTGATCGTTCTAAATTTTAAGGAAGATTCAGCCTCTTGTATTCCAAGAAAACACTAGTGGAACTCTTTCAATTGGGCGTGACCCCGTGGTTTTTCCCCTTTCCGGGTTTTCCAAGTAAAAAATCATGGTGTTGTTATTCCTCCTCTGTTTGTGTGCTAGATATTCGTACAACGCTGAGATGGAAATTTTTAACTCTATCGCTGCGTATATTCTAGTCCGCAACAATTATAATTTGATAAAAATACATGCCTATTCTAAAAATAAATAAATAGATAAACAACTAGTAGCATGAGATTGATATATCAGCATATTCAATCAAGTATGATCTTGATTAAAGTATTTGAATTATTATCTTTTAGAATTTATTTTGGGATCATCTAATTCCTATTATCAGTAGTTATACTTAGAATTTAATTTCCATGGGAGAAATCTAAAGAGATTACATCACTCAATTATGACCTTATCAAGGTACTCAAATGCTTTTAAAACATCAAATGATCAAGGGTCATTCTTAGCCCAATGATTTGAGTATTTAAAATTTTTGACAAAATAACTAAAATACCTTACAAAAATCTAATAAATATTCCTTCTTTCCACACAAGAAGAGAAGCTTGAGAGGAGAGAATCTTGAATTTGAAGAATCTTAAAGCTCTGTCCATCTATTAA
Organism: Dendrobium chrysotoxum; assembly: GCA_019925795.1. Taxonomy (NCBI): domain Eukaryota; kingdom Viridiplantae; phylum Streptophyta; class Magnoliopsida; order Asparagales; family Orchidaceae; genus Dendrobium; species Dendrobium chrysotoxum. Next base: position 64,072,429 of record CM034307.1, read on the forward strand.
TATTGATGATCATCACCCTCACATGTCACTAATAGCAAAGCATACGCCTATTATCACCAATATAGTTGAAATTATCATTGCCAATAAAGTCGACATCAATCATCAACACCAATGCTAAAGCTTAGTGTCAACCCTAATACTGGCCCTCGTCATCACCAACAAGGCCAATGCTCATCATCAATTCCAATACTAACACTTGAAATCTGTACTAAGATTGATACTTGACATAGACTTCATTTGTGACTGTTTTTTTATTGCTTCTTAAAGCAACTTTTTAGTACAAAAAAATTAAAATTTTGTACTTGAAAGCTACTTTAAGAAGCAGTAAGAAAGCCATCCCAAATGAAGCCTCAATTGATGGTGTCTCATCTTATAAGAAGAATGGTAAATTATTCACAAATGATCTTTGAGAATAATTAAAATGCTTCATTAACTTATATTGATGAAATCATTTCAACAATATTATATATTATAATTTTCTTAAATAATTTTTCATATAAAATTTTTTTATCTCCTATGAATTATTCTGATAAGACTGTATAGACCGGTTGGACCGTAAAACCGTATCAACATGCTACTTTGGTTCACCAAATAAGTGAATTACCTTTCCTGTCGGGCTGAAGACCGTATCCGGTCCAATACCACATCCGGTTGACTCCCCAACCGGACTGCAACCCGAGTTTAAAAACCGGGCCGATTCTTTTCACGGTTTTACAGTTTTACCCCCGCGGACAGCTCATACCTTCATCTTCCTCCTACCTTCCCTCCTGCTTTCATAAATGACTGCCCTGCAGACTGCAAACTCACTTAGCTGTCCCGCATTTATCTGTCTCTTTCCCGCGCTCGCTTCGTCTCTCACTATCTTGTCAGACGAATGCAGCCATAAGTCTGTCTCTCCTTTTCAATTCATCCATTGGGCGATTCTGCGGAGCTTTCTCCATTATTTAGGAATTTTACACACATTCTTTCTCTCAGATCCCGGGAGAACCCAAAAACGAGAAGGGCGAAAGAGCAATCGAAATAAGCTGAAATGGTGAAAACCAACGTCTTGGTCTCTGTCATCTTTGTCCTCTCACTTCTCTGCTCGTCCACGGCCGACGACCCCTACCGCTTCTTTACCTGGAACGTCACCTACGGTGACATTTGGCCCCTCGGCGTGAAGCAGCAGGCAAAATCTGATATCCTCTTATTCTTTCATCTCTGGAGCAATCTCATCGCCCTTTTTCCTTTAGTTATTTGATCTATTCGATGTTGCTGTTTCTTGGTGTTTTGCAGGGTATATTGATCAATGGGCAGTTTCCAGGGCCTCAGATCGAGGCTGTAACCAACGATAATCTCATAATCAACGTCTATAACAGCCTTCCCGAGCCATTCCTCATCTCCTGGTATAACTCTCTCTCTCTGTCTCTTCATTCTAGCTAATGATAGACCTGCAGCCATATTCTCTCTCTACCGTGCTGAAGTTTAATAACTTTTGTCTTTTTCTTTTCTGATCATCCTGCCACGAATCCGATTGAAAATCGCAATTATGCTTTTGCATCGAAGTCGCTTGAGATGGGTGTATTTGCATGGCTTTGTAGCTTTGTTCTTTAGGGTAGGATCTGCACCGGTTGCTCCAATCTCAGTTATGCAATCTACTTTGCACAAATGGAAATTATTTATTTATTTTGGTTAAACATTCTGATTTTTGTTGATTTAATTTAATCTGTTTAAAATATATTGCACGGCTACAAAGATGTATTTCCCACCTTATTTGCAACCTAGCTGTAAGAGATGCAAAACGTTTCTGAGTTGCATCGGAGGTTATGCAAAACAGACTCCATTTCCGCTTGTTTTATTTATGATTGGTGTACTGTAAATAATTGACCTACCTTCGACAGGCTTCTTGGGGAAGAGAATTCTGTGGGAGGTATTTTAATAAATAGTAATTTTTAGGGGGGTTTGTTGTTATTGAGACGGGAGTTGAGGGATATAAAATGGAGGGAAAAAGGACAAGGAATCAAATAAATGCGATGGTCGGGGTCTGAGCTTTTTGAATGGGGATTGGTGCCACCGACGCTAGTTGGCGGTTTTTTGAATTTGATATTCCGGTTTAAGTAAACCGGAATAGACCGGGCATGTCAGGATTTGCCGGTTTTTCTGTAGATTTAGATTGGGCTTTTGGGTTGAGTACCTAAATTTGGATTATTCGCAGGAAGGCCACCGCATGGTTTGTGTTGGTTCTTACTTTGATTTTATAATTATTATTATTCTTCTTCTGGAAATTGTCCATGAATTGAGCAATTAACATAATTCTGTTTGGTAAAGTTTCTTCAGTTTTAAGGGTAGTTCTATTTGCAAGCAGTTTAGCAGTTCTTTGTAAAATTTGGTATAGGTATTAAATGAATCTTAATATGCATGTGTATTATGTGGAATTTATTTTTTGATTTGATATAAAATGTGATTTTTAAATTAAAATTAAAATTATTGTCTTATTTTAAAAGAGAGAAAAGAGTATTCCGACTCACAATCGGTTGCCACTGCTGCCATCACCTGCCCGGTTGCCTGACTGTTGTTGACCCATCACCGTCAACCATTGCCAACCACCGTTGTTTGTCATCGCCCCTAGCTTTCGCCGCTGCCCTCGTCCATCGGTTGTCATTGCCCGATGTCGCTTGCCGCGACCACCCTCAACTTCCAGAAACTACCGCAGCTTGCTCGTCACCAGCTTGCATATTTTTCCTTCAAAAAATAAAAAACACCTATATTTATTTTACATTCATCCAAACAACTTCAAACATATTAAATACATTGTATTTCTTTACACTGTATTCTATTTTTTCAACAAAACAAATATCCCCTTAAAGATTTGGAAATTGATTGTTATATTCTTAAACCTGATCCCTTGGGATATGGTTGATTGATTGTCAGAGATGATAGAGTACTTTGTTTCCATGTATTCTTCTTAAAGTGTACCATGAATGAATATTCTAATGACCAGAAGGAACTGGGAGGAGTTAGGTGAGCAGCAGAGCTTCTTGGCGTCCAAAATTTTCCTGCATATAGTCTTATGGGGAATTTATAGTTCTGTTTTACAATTTATGTCCCTACTTCTGCAGGAATGGCTTGCTTCAGAGGAAGAACTCTTGGCAGGATGGAGTTTATGGCACCAATTGCCCAATTCCACCAGGGAATAACTTCACATATATTTTGCAAGTCAAGGATCAGATTGGTAGCTACTTCTACTTCCCCTCCCTCGCCTTTCACAAGGCTGCCGGTGGCTTTGGTGGTATTAGGATTCTTAGCCGTCCTCTCATTCCTGTTCCATTCGATCCTCCTAGTGGTGATTTCACCTTGTTGGTTGGTGACTGGTACAAGGCTAACCACACTGTAATAAATCCTTGCTGTATATCTCTTTCTAAAATGTATCTGTCATTCTCTTTTTAAGCCCAAAGGTTTCACCTTATTATAATTATCATTCTTGCTTTGTTTTGCTTATTACAACAAATTTGCCTATTTGAATATTTATTTTATGGTATTCATCTCATCACCACGCTAGTGCGATTTCTCTTTCAGGACCTGAAAACAACACTAGATAATGGCCAGATGCTCCCCTTTCCTGATAGTCTCCTCATAAATGGGCGTGGGTGGAATGGTAACACATTCACTGTACAGCAAGGTAAGTTTCGTTGCTTTTGTATGGATGCACCAACTCTTGATCAGCTTCTTGGAAAGTATGATTCCCCTAAAAACTTTGGTCTTCCTTACGTTTCTTCAGGCAAAACATACAGGTTCAGAATATCCAATGTAGGCCTCATGAACTGTGTCAACATAAGGTTTCAAGGGCACACTATGTTATTAGTCGAAGTAGAAGGATCACACACGCTACAGAATACCTACTCTGCGCTGGATGTCTGCCTTGGCCAGTCTTACTCGGTCCTTGTAACTGCTAATCAGCCCCCAAGGGACTACTACATTGTTTCTTCAACCCGATTTACCAACCCCGTGCTCACCACCACTGCCATACTTCATTACAGCAATTCTGCAGGGAAACCCATAGACCCTCCACCTGGTGGTCCTACCATTCAGATCGACTGGTCACTGAACCAGGCTAGATCTCTCAGGCATGTTCATAACCTGCATCTTTACTTCAATCTCAACTGCTATTTGTTTGAAGGGATAAACTGTCGTATATGACTTGCATATATGAACTCCTTTTCTCTATCCAAAACCAGGTGGAATTTGACAGCGAGCGGACCAAGACCTAATCCACAAGGCTCATACCACTATGGGCTGATCAACACCTCGAGAACTATCAGGCTTGCAAATTCTGCAGGATTTATTAATGGAAAACAGAGATATGCTGTTAACAGTGTATCCTTCAACCCGCCTGATACACCAATAAAGGTTGCTGACTACTACAAAATTGGAGGTGTTTTCTCATTGGGAAGCATTCCTGATAACCCAACCTTTGGCGGCATGTATCTTCAAACATCTGTCATGGCAGCAAATTTTCGTGACTATGTTGAGATTGTTTTTGAGAACTACGAAGATGTTGTTCAGTCTTGGCACATTGATGGTTACGCATTCTGGGTTGTTGGGTAAGAACATGAAGCCTAAGCTAAAAAACATAAAATTCTGATTATGAGATATTTATTGTTTTGGATTATGAAATTGGGCAGAATGGATGGTGGCCAATGGTTTCCCGCAAGCCGAAACAGCTACAACCTAAGAGATGCAGTTTCTCGCTGCACTGTGCAGGTATGGACGCTTTTTTTACCCAGTTTGATCATTTCATTTGATTCTTTGTTAGAACCATGATGAATAGAATTAATTTACAATTTGTTTATCCATCTATCAGTGCATATAGATAACTGGACGAGCAAAAATTTATTGTTTTCTGGACCTTACATTCAATAATCACCATCATTAGCTTTACCTCAACTATTTGGGGTGATCTGTTGAATCTTTAATCTCAATTCATTTAATTTCCTTTTATTTGTGCCAATTCGTAATTTAATAATAATCATCGTCCAAATCTAAGAAAATTAGTGAGAAATTGAATCACAAAAATCAGTTAGCCTGAAGTTTCGTGCCACCAATGAATTTCTAGTTGTAATAGACTGGACTTATGCCAAGATCTCTCACAAACATTAATAGCGAATTATGGAGAAAAGAAAGCAAGGATAGAAATCACCTAACATAAAAATTTCAGGCCTCACATCAGTACTTTTCCCGGAATTGCCCCCCTTAAAAATTTGGATTTTCTGATAAATTGAAACATGATTTGAATTGGCTTATTATAGGAAATCTGATTCTTAATAATTGAAACTAGATTTTAGTTTATTTAATTTGATTTTCTAACAACTTCCATTTGGGCTACATATAATTCTTAAAATAATTGTAGCATAAAATTCTTTAAGAGTGCATCCATAAGCTATTTATCTTTAAAGTTTTCTCAGACAATCTAATATATCTCATATATTAGCAATATAACCATAGTTGTTTCTTTTATAATATAATAGAGACTAAAGCACAATCATCACAATACTAATCAATGCTTATGAATTAATTAGTTATAATACAACATTATTAGAAAATATAAAATAGAATATAAAGCTTGTAATTTTTTTATTTAATAATTATAATGCAATATAAGAATTTGTTTTGAATTTTCTCTTTTGTGTGTGTGTGTGTATATATATATATATATTCTTATGTGTTTGCCTCCCACTCATAATAGGAAACAATGGATAAAAAGGATTAATGTAGCCGACCCCACGTAGTGGCATAAAGGCTTGATATTGTTGTATCTATTTGTATCCTCTAAGAACTAAGGCTGATTCCACCCCTGTGTCATTTTTACATATATAATCATAAATGAACTATAACAACTAATCTGTCATCCTTTTTATACTAATACGATGCAACATATATTTATCAAAATTTTAAATATGCAACATAGATTTATCAAAAATTTAAATTTATTTGTATTATTTAAATGAGAATATATGTTTCAAAATAAGAAATCTTTGGTGCAAATTCAAGATAACCATGTTAGTATATGCTAAATAATTAGAACAATATATATTAAAAACTATACTGTAAAAGTTTGCAAAATATCGAGACATTATAATTTTTGTAAGTTCTGACTAAATAAAAGTTTAGAAAACATATAATAACAAAATCATAAAAATAGAGTTAAATAATTTTTCCAATTGGCCTGTCTCATGAACAAGGTTCTATGACTTCCTAACCTGAGCTTCGCTCTCCTCTCTTCTCCTTTTTCTTTTGTTCTCATCCACAGTTTAAGAAAGGAAAAAAGGAGGGCTAAGTGAGGATTTTGGGGAATGTTTGGAAATACATAATAATAAAAAAAAACATTGAATGGTCCATTTTAATTATATGAATTGTTAGTTTTTAGTATATAGTCTATACAAAATTTTCTATAACATGAAATCAGGAGTTCCAAAAATTATGATAAAATAATTTTAAAATAATATATAATGTCTAGAATGCTCTGATGAAAATTATTTGTAAAATAAATACTAGATAATTGAAAAAAAAATTGTTTGTATCAGTCTTAAGGAGTTTCAGTTGAAGAGGTAATCTCTTATTTTCATATTTAAAATGCCCATTAAAATAAGGAAAAATATTCATAAATTAGATTACACAACATTCTCTCTAGGATGTGATGAAGATGGTTTACAAGTCGTATTTATAACAAATCCATATAAATTAAAGGTTGTTGGAGAAAATATATCTTATAGAAATTTAAGGGATCATATTTCTATTTTTTTGTCAAATATTTATAAAAGTTTCAAAGATCAAAATAAATTTAAATTATATCTTCATAGGCATATTGGAGCATTATACTAATTACACATTTATTCCAAATAATTATATCTGGCAGCAATAAACTGATGAAGCAATCGACTTAAACTAACCAAAATGAGAGGCTTTACTAAGCATTCATCATTCTAGACATGCTTACGAAGCTGTAAAATAAGTGCTATCGTTACCTTGCAAAGTTGTGGTCTTCAGGTGTACCCAAAATCATGGAGTGCAATATACATGCCATTGGACAATGTAGGCATGTGGAACATTAGATCGGAAAATTGGGCGAGGCAGTACCTCGGCCAGCAATTCTATCTCCGAGTCTATTCTCCTGCGAACTCATGGAGAGATGAATATCCCATCCCCAAGAATGCTCTTCTGTGTGGCAAGGCATCAGGCAGGAAGACCAGGCCACTCTGAAACCATTAAAAAGGTAAATCAGGATAACTCAGCTCGAGCTATTAGTTTTCCACGCGGCTTAGTTCAGTTGTGCTATTAATTATATGTTATATGCCAAACCGTAGCTGCATTTTAGTTCAACCAGAAATAAAATGCTATTCTGTTGGAGCAGATATTTGATTATTTTTGAAGAGTTGGAAATATTGTTGGACTGTATTAGAGGCCAATTAAAACATCTGATTTACTTCATATTTCTGAGGCTTTCAGTGTAATTGAATGTTGAGTAGTAAGGTTAGCCTACATATATTATTGACACCAAGCTTTGAGATCTGGGCCTGATTGACAGAATAGGTTTGTCCAATTTAAATTCGTTTGAGATAATTTTTTTATTTATTATTATTTTTTTCAGATCAAAATTATAATTTTTATTTGATAATTATTTTTTTACTGTTTTTTATAAATTTTTATACTAGAAAATTATTTTTTAATAACTTAAAAAAATATTTTATTTACAACAAACATCTGGAGTATCAACAATTTTTTTTTTTAATGACAAGAAACTGCCCGCTGCCACGCTTGACTTTGCCAGGCGCGCTTGGCGATTCATAAACTCCGGCCAACCTGCGGGCCACCCACGCCATTGTACTTATAGCTGGTGTTTTGGGGCCTCTATCGAAGAGGCGCTGCCGCTCAAAGTGAATCGAATCCGGGTTGGTTTAATGGTTGAACAAGATGCCTACAAAATGTGTTGCCGCCACTGCTTTTATTTATCAAGTAATTATAAAAATATAAGTGAATCAAATTATTTTTTCATGAACTCTATTTAAACATCGTTGCAAGCCCCGATTAGCACTATGATGATACAATTATCTATCCACAGTTATTTAAAATTTCTAATTATTTTATTTTATTTTATAATTTTTGAGCGAATTACTCACCTATATTTTATATATAAGCTTTACATCTAAGACTTTTAATTGAGTGTAAAAGCTCTCCATCATAGCTCTCAATCAATAGATCAAAGAGAGCTACAGTTATTTTATCAATTTTCAAAATCTCACTTAACTTTAACATTAGCTGAATATTTAGTTTGGTTGGCTGCACGGAAGGCACATTTATGTACCTTAGGGCAACCAGGCAGGCAGTGATGTATTGTCTAGTTAACCCGACTTGGCGACCTCAACGCCTTCACTAACCTGTGATGAAATTTCGTTTGATATAGATCAATCTATTAAAGAGCATAACCGTCGCTTAACCGCAATTTCTTGAACAAGTTAAGGTGAATCGGCCATACTATGATATAGATTGCTACAATGTGTAAACAGTTATTACAAACTGAAGCATTGAGTGCACACAAACTAGTCTGACACTAACTTACGTTTGGATTCCTAGGAATAGAGTGGCAGAGAGCATGTTTTACATAATCATGCCTATCAGCCTATGTTTGCTAGAAACACAAATAACTCGTAATAAAGAGAATATTTGGGTGAAGATAACAAGGTCAAAATTAAAAAATACCCAATTATTTCCTAACAAGCTAGATCAGTGATTCTGCCATAATTAATAGTTATGTAATTACAAGTGAATCACAGTTTCAAACTCCAATAAACGAGAAAACAGGACAAGAATTAGCTGAGGTAAGAATGTTAAGGAATACTTCTAATAGGATATATTTGGTATGAGTAGAATTTATATTACTTATTTTTTACACATCTCAAAATATTTTAAAAAATTATAATAGAACAATCCCATAATAATTAGTATCAAGATGTGTTTAAATATTATTAAATTTCTTTTAAAATTAGTGAATACAAATTGTTCATATACAACACAAATCTACTAATTTTTAAAAATAACAATTTTTTCTCAAGATATAACAAATTCAACAGCTCCACTCCACTGTAATGCAATATTTTAAGCCCAAAAAAAGGGAAAAATACAAAACCAAGTGAACAAAAGAGGTGGGCAGCAGGTTTAACTTGACATCTGATTTCAAGGTTTTGATGACTCATCTGTGCTTAAAGACGATAACAATCGCCGTGCAATTATCCTTACAGCGTCGCTCACGAATGGCTTCTCTTACAAGGCGGCGAGCTGCACTAGTGGCAGATGATGTTTCCTGAAAAAATGCCAGTTGTAAGAGCCCCCCCTGTTCTTTGAACAGGAAAATGTTTAATAGCTCTATCTAGCAGCGAAAGGATAAACCAAAAAAAAAAAAAAAAAAATGGAGCCTACAAAATAAATTCATGTAGAATTACTTGGTGCAAACAAGACCCAGTAATTACCCATGTATTCTGCTCACTCCATGAAACTTATTGCATGTCCTATGTTAAGATTTGACTTATTGATGGAAATAACCTTGTTCTACAGGCGTTTTGAAGTTAAAGCAATTCACATATTTGTGAGGATTGAATGATTATGTGACCACATATTAATTTTGTGAAATAACCTTTGCATTGATCTCTATATTGTCATAACCACACTTAGCATTGTAATATTTTCATTCTCATAATAATTTATCTAATTAATTAGATCTTACTTGCACATTATTGTGTTGATTTATATATTATATTCATATGCATGTGTTAAGAGTAAACATTTATGCTTGTGCTCTAAATTATTCATTACTATTAGTTATAACTTTATAGACTTTTTCATAACCATTTTATATCTTGTGGGACACTAGTTAGTTTTGCAGAGAATATTTATCGAAGTATAATTGGTTGGCATAATTGAGTAGATTTACTACATTCATGCTTGATTACATCACTCGCATACTTTATCATTATACAAATAATATTATCTAGTCTACATACGTTTGTTTAGTTTCATTTATTTATTTCTATCACGCTGTGCATAGCAAATAGTGTGAGATTAGACTAGTTGAATTTTGGAAGGAACTTTCACAATGCCGCACATCAAATTCAACAGATGTCTAACCTATCACAGACAATTAGTCAAACTGGATATTGAATTTAACGAATTTGTTGATAAAGCGTAGGATATTTATTTCAAAATAGTTCAAGCCTGGGAAACCAAAATACAACATAATCAAGCTTTTATCCAACTACGTGGGGTTGGCTACATAAATCCTTTTTCTTCATTGTGTCCTGAGAAATCAAAATAGGAGGAAAAAAAGAGATAATTTTACACATCCTCCTAAGTGGCATATTCCTGATTTTAATTAATGTGCACTTGCTTTAACTAATGTGCGATATCATGTGGTCATCTGCGAGGGCGCAGAGATGCAAGTTTTTCCAAACTTTTGAGAAGAAATTTACCTTCAGCTGTTTCTGAACAAAAGCAACAGCATCACTTGGTCCAAATACCTGGATTCAACAATATTGATTTGTTATATTAAGCTAGACACGTATCCAAAGCATTTTAAACTGATGTTTACTAAAAGGATATATGACTTACACCCCACAATCCATCACAACCAAGAATGACGAAGTGCTCCCTTTCAGTAAGTTCAAAGGAATGTACATCAGGGGAGGCAATGACTCCTACCTGCATATGATTGATTACATCAAACAGAGAGGTCATTCTACTACATGCAGGAACAATCAGATAGATGCCAGAGCACATCCAAGGCATACAAGGGAAATCTATTCATGGAGCAGTGGTTTGGAATCAAGGAACAGCTTCCCCTGCTGCTTCCATGCCATCCTCTAGTTGTTTTGGAGCCTTCAACCTGCTGCTGTTGTGTCGTCTTGCACTTGCAGCCAATTTTTCTAGATTTACAGTTAGTCCTGCCGCAGCTGTTAAACTTTTCTTCTACTCACATACCTGCTGCTAAAGTTTTTGAAGTCCTCTCGAGCACTAAAAGTTCACACCACTATTGAGAAACACTATAAGTTATACTGAGAATCTATAATGCCCTAAAGGATTATTGTCTATAACTTATAATATTAATGGGTGGTCTAATTTAGAAGAACCTGATGGTTTATTTTTATTTTAATTATTCTCTGTGGTATGCATGCCAAGAAAGTTTTTAGTATGCAACATGTGTATTACTAACAGAATGAGAGGATTAGAACCATTTCTGAGATGATTTTCCCAGCACCCGAGTGCATTGGTAGCCAGTTGAGTAGCTCCAAAGTCTCGCGAGGAATAAAGGCTAACATACCCGAGTTCTTTAAGTGGATGAGAGACGTATAGTTATTGTTCGAATGCTTCTAAGGTATAAGTTGAACAGTTAACGAAATTCTTGGTGATGAGGACATCGACAGACGTTATCGACGAGTTTACCAGCTCCGGAATCGTAGATCAATGGCTACGATTCCCAATTTGTATTTTTGATGCATTTCTTGTATGGTAGTTTATTTAATTTCTAGTTTACGTTTGTACCCTTCCTATGAGTATTGTTTTGAGTTGTAGCCCAAGGGGCATGTGTGTCATTGTCTTTTATTTTCTTGTGGCCTCCTCTATTGTATTGGATGATGAATTATGAATGAAATTTCAAATTTCTTTGCTTGATCTCTAAGTGAGTTCTTGAGAGGAGAAACCCTAGGTGGGTGAAAGCAATACCCGTCAGCCTTTGGAGGATTCCAAGGTTCGCGGCTCTACGATCTCTTTTCTCTTCCTCGGCATCAAAACCCCTTTCTTAATCATCCACCCGCCGGCCCACATTCTTCCCCACCCTTCCTTTTCCTTCCTAGACCGAACCCTTCCCCAATCCGCTGGCCTCTACCCCCATCCCCTCCTCTCCACACGCCTAACCGCCGGCCCCTCCCATTGATTCACACATTTGAAATTCAAATTTCAAAGTCCCTTAGTCTCTTTCCTAAAATAGAATTTGGTAATTAGGAAAGCTTCCTAATGAGAATTTAATTACTTAATTGGATTTTCAAATACTTTCCTATTGCTTAAATCTAAGATAGAAAACCTTCCAATTTAATTAAATCTGAGATTAAATTCAGATTTAATTAAAATCCTTATTAATTTCCTTGGGGCCCACTTACTAAACATAAAACTCCCTCTCTCCCTCTCTCTCTCTCTCTCTTTGGCCGCCCCCCCCCCCCCTAACCCTCCTATTAATTTAATTAGATCCCTTAAATCAAGGATCTAATTAATGCAATTTTCTCCCCAACTCCCCTCTCCCCTCTCAATGCCGTTGGTCCCATTAATGGGCTCTCCCCATTGATTCCTATTGAGGCCCCTAATCCCACATTAATTTGAATTCAAATTTCAAATTAATTCCCTCCAAATCCACTTAAATCTGAATTTAATTTCAGATTTCTAATTTTCCCTAATCCAACTCTCAACCTAGCCACCCCCCTCTCTCTTCCTCTCCCTACCCGAGATCCCACCCCGTCCCCTCTTCTCTCTCTACTTTCCCCTTACCGGCGGCCTCACCAAGAAACACCACTAGAATGCTTCTCGGCTCATGGATGGCGGATCCCGAAGTTGATCATGGCTTCGCATATGACGAGTATGGACGACTAGACATTCTACAGTCGCCGTTCTTCGATCCGGGATTCAGTTTCGACTTCACCGTGGAAGAATACGTAGAGCGCATTCTCTACACATTGGTGGACGTTGTCGAAGAACAACTAGAGTACGCACCTTGGCAAATCACCGGACAATACACTCCTCCTCCACCGCCGACCACCTTCTCTTGGATCAAGGCCGTTGGTATTGCTACTGTCATAGTGGCATCGCTCAGTGTTCTGACTGCTTCTCTCCGTTAGAGCTTTACAACGAGTGTCTACGACTCCTTCTAGTGGTAATTTCAAGTATAGTGTGGAGTATCTTCATCCGCTACAATCCTAGAGTAGTTGAGTGAGAATCCTCTCAAGGTGAAACTCTCATTATTAAATTGCGGATTTCTGTTAGAAGCTATGAATGTTACTCTTGTCTTTGTATTTGCTTAAGACATTTTGGTTAATCTACATGTATTTTTTTGCCTAAGCAAGTGGAAGACTACGAATCCTTAAAAGTCTTTGTTTGTTATTACGATAACTTGCTAATTGGAAAGTTTGTCACAATTTGTTCTTATTAATCTCTTGTGAACTCCATGCATGTTTCACATCACTTGGACTACTGATTACTAAGTTGTTAAATTTGGTATATCTTTAGGGCGAAAGATCTTGGGAAGCAAAAGTAATGTATAAGCACTAGTTTACGAGGTTTTCTTCCTCCCCTAACATCTCAGGATACCTTAAACCATGATTGATTCTTGAGGTACTACCTGATCTCCAATAGAGTTTAGGTTTATTTATGTTGTTTGGTGAATCAAGTTTGAAAGCTTCCAAAAATACAAGGAAAACTATCATACGTGCTTTTATTACCTGCAATTCAGGGTTAAGTGAAAGAGAGCACTTAGGCCAACTTCTTGAAGAAAATGATAAAAGGGTAGACGAAGTTGAATGAATTGTAATTGAAGAAGCAACTAAAAAGGTGTCTCTGATTATCAAAATGCAAATGGATAAATGAGGAATCACTTAAGAAGTTCCTATAATACAATATGAATATTGAGATTGTAGCACGCAACACTGAAGACCCTAACAAGGCATGCATGATCTTAAGATCGATGTAATCTACCACAGTAGTCGGACAAAAATTTCAGAGATTGCAAACATCACCATCCCAATAATGAGAAATGCACTCCAGTAAAGATTATGATGAACAAGAATTTTCTAGTAATCTATCACATTAGTAGGACAAAAATTTCAGAGACAGCAAATCACCTTTCTCAAAGTAGAAAAACTCATTGAGATCAGTGGTACAATGATATTAAAGGAGAACTAAGAAATTAGAGTAGATGTCTAATATTTAACGGTGTCACATGAGTGATTGTCAATGTGTAGAAGATTTTACGATAATTAATTAACTCTTAAGGTTTTAGTGATGAGCAATTGAGATACCTTGTCTAGGGCAATTTTGGAATATAGCATGGGAAGATATCAAAGTATGTTCAGTAAGAAAATAATCACCTTTCTATCATATAAAAGTAATTAGTCTACCAACTTCAAGGTGCAAAGGCAATGAACACAAATTGCGAATGATATCTAACTAAAAGGCTATTTGAATTTAGAAAGGATTCAACTCAAGTAGGATTTAGTAAATCCTATAAATCCAGATTTACTAAATCCTACGGACGTTAAATCCTGCGGATGTTAAATCCTGAAAATTGTTTGGCAAGAAGTTAAATTCTGATAAATCCTATGAAATTATTTGGCAAAACAACTCAAGATTTAAGGCGGTTAATTTTTTGAAGATTCAAATCTAACTTGTGTTTTTAATTATAACATGATGAGGATTAAAATTAAATCTTATAAAAAACTTAAATAACCTTGAACATATTTTTAGTTATTTATGAGTTAATTTTTACTTCCAATTTTGATAGTTGTTAATTACTAACAATTATAAATAATGCAATTACAATCAAATTTAATTATCAATTAATCTAACTAATTAGTTATTCACTAATTACATTATACTCCTAATTAGTAATAGATTGTATTCAACTCTACCATTGCTTGCCTATTTCAATAATTTCTCATCTCTTTCCTTTTTCTATGTTCTTCCAATAGCTTATACAAGTCCCGGGTTTGCTTTTCCTCCACTCCATTCCTTGTTGTTTGACTTCACTTGCTTCGTGTGAAGTACAGTTTTGAAAGAGTTGCTAAAGATGGGATTAATTGTTTTTCAACTTTGCCTCCTTCCACAGCATTCACTTCGACGAGATTCTTCCTGTCAAATTGGAATTCATGATGGGAGCTCACCGCGAAGGTAATGATCTTTCACCCACTTTGCACTCGTCTTCGGTAAAATCCCAAAATTTTGTCGAACCATCTGATTCATTAAATTCGAGATTTAGGATAAAAATGTGGAAAATGATGTTAAACTGGAATTTTACTTGCAATGAGATTTGAGGAGGCATTTTTTTATGTTTGGCAAGATTTCACTCAAATCCTGCTTAAATTCTGCATCCAAACAACCACTAAAGTTGAAGATCTTGATGCATGTGTTTATTACCAATTTAGTTCAAAAATAGTGTGAAATCAATCTCTATGAGACTGAGGACTTAAAATGGTTCACACCACAGAGTACATGAGATTGAGCATCTTCAACGTTAGTTCATTGTTACATGTTTTGTTAGGATATCAAATCTCACAAGAACAAGACAAAAAAACCAACTATTAAACTAGTAGTAATATAAACACAAGCTCCTAAGTAAACTCCAGGTTCTAATGGCCCTATCTAATAAATAAAGATAATAATAAATGTAACAATCACCCAACTTAATCACTATAAGATTAGCCCTTAGAAACATTTTGTATTGCTGAGCAACTAAATGGCCTATGAGTTAAATCTAAAAAAAGTTTAAGCCTATATATTGTTCATAAAATGTTAATCTTAAGAAATATGATTCTTGGAGAATAGGAATTAATGTGACCTCAATTAAATCGACTAACAATGAGTTTCCCATGAAGTTTCTATTCCCAATCTAGATTATATGCTAGGCATGGTAACAAAATCATCCCATTTCTCAAATACAATTTTACAAGTGCTAATCATTATCTGAAACAAGACTTTAAAAATAGGATTGAACTGGCTGGTTTGACTATGAAGTAATCATATAGCTAGTCCAATTAGCCTTAAAAACTATTTTCGTGTCAAACTGGCCTAATTTCAGCATGGATTTATGCATCATTAATTGCTTCCTTGAAATAAGAGATATTTCAAAGGACATTAGATGTTAACTTTAGCCATCATTAAAGCAAAGATATTAAAAAATCAATGATGCTAGGTACTTATGCTCAATAAAGTCATTTAGGTTGCTTTTAATGCATCAATAATAAGCATACGTGACGTCTTGAATTAAAAGACGATTCTCTTAATCATTTCAATGAAGTTTAATGATGTTGAAAAAAGAAAACTAATGATGAAAATTTTCATATGCTATATGATCCAAGTGTTGCTGCCATCCAACCCACAATCAAACTCAATCAAATGCTACAGTGACGATGAACAATAGGCGCAGTATCATATGTGTCCCATTTTAAAACCTCAATTGCAAACAACATCATTCAATCATTGCCCGTTTTGCAAAATGAACTGTGCTGATGCAACCGGAGTATCAAAATTTCCTAAAAAGGGTACACACATTACTAAATCCAATGCACGAGAAAAATCTGAAAAAGATTCAACCGCATGTGAGGTGACGACAAGAAACCGACATACGCGAGACAAAATAAATTCGAGATGTAAAAGAAATAATAATTCAGGGATTTAATTTAACCCTTTATAGATGTTTATATATATATATATATATATATATATATATATATATATATATATATATATATATATATATTCATATTAAAAAAATACATTAATACACTTCTTTAACCCACCTGTAATGTTCTCTTCCCAATGCACTCGTATTACTCAAAGTACTTCTTTTCCCCAAAATAGACCACTAATGTTTCTTATACCACTCATAACATTACATTCCAATTCACAGCACTAAGCAATCCATCTGAAATGACCTCACACAATACTAATTACACTTCATTTCATTTAAATCTCCACCTACAAATTTACTCCTTGTGTAAAGCCACCTAACCCTCTTAATAATTACATTTCATCCTAAACATAATTTATTTAACTTTCCCAGACAACTGACACAATTAATTAACTCCGTTTTTTGTTTGCTCTCCTAGTTCAAGCATCATTCACCTAAGAATTATATATTATGCAACACCTCATGAGAGAGGTCTAATGCATTTCTTTTTTTTTTTTTATATATGCCTTACTCTTCTCCATGCCCTGCAGCATCGAAAATGGCCTCGTATTCCTCCCATGCCGCAGAGAGATTATTATGTGCGGAGTCCGGACGTAGCCGCAGAGAGATTATTATGTGCGGAGTCCAGACGTAGCTCTACGCCTGGACTCTAATGAAATCATGACACGTGAATTTTTAATATATATTTTTAAAACTCGTGAACTGATGACCCAGCTAGGTCCAGAGGTAAAAATTTTGAAATCGCGGCAGATCAAAAGTTGCGGCATCGGTTCACTTTTCATCTTCGAACAATCCACTTTGAACAAAGATCGTTCTCCTCTCCTTCTTCAGTCCTCATTTCAGTTCAAGCGCTCTATCATCTCCTTCAGTTCATCATCTTCGAACAAGGTTGAGTCCGTCATTCTCGTTCAGTTCATCTTCGAAGAAGGATCGCTCTCTCATCCAACAGACATATTCGCACAGTGTATTCGCAAGGTCAGATGTAAACCAAGAGTGAGCTTAATTAAGGTGGCATTTTATCTCTGGATATGTTGAAGGCATGACCGACGAAGCTACATACTTTGTTTCGTTTTTCTCAAAATAATTGTTAGGGTTTAGGGATTAGGCCATTCGTTTGTCGCATGTTTGCAGCTACCGCGAGCCTCCAACGAATGCCAAACAGAAGCACATTTTGTGTTTTTCTTCGTTGTAAGAAGTGCGACGCCAATATTGGCGTCACACTGTTAAAAAAGAGAAAATGACAATCGATTTAGTGTACGGTTGAACACTCGTGGCTACTACAAACCGGCAAATGCCATTCGACTGGAGATTGTTAGAGTGTATTATTCAATTACTTATATTCAAATGCCGGGAAGAGACATGCTTTTATACAGCAACTATGTAAAACTTCATGTAAAATTATAAATTTTTAAAGTTCAGAAATTTTTTAGATTGTACAGTGTATATATAGAAGATAATTTTTTTAAATTATGTTTTTTCCCGATACACAATGTGTGTTGAATGTGTATTGCATTTTAAAAGTTAGTATACAATGATTTCAATGGTCTATGTATTGTTTTTGTTAATTTTGTGATGTTTTTTGAACTTGTGCACATGGTTTATAAAAGAGAAAATTTTTTGAATTATGACTTTTTCCTTATAAATACTGTGTATTGATTGTGTATTGCATTTTCTAAAAGGACTCAAAGATTTCAATGGTCTACTTGTTGTTCTTTTTTTTATTTTGTGATACTTTTTGAACTTGTACACAATGTGAATATCGAAGAGAATTTTTTTTAATTGTGATTTTTGCCCGATACACACTGTGTATTGACTGTGTATTGCATTTTATAATTTAGGATTCATAGATTTTAATGGTCTATGTGTTATTTTTGTTCATTTTGTGATGCTTTTTAAACTTGTACACATGATTTCTAGAAGAGAATTTTTTTGGATTATAATTTTTTCTTGATGCACATTCTGTATTGACTATATCTTGCATTTTCTAACTTAAGATTCAAAGATTTCAATTGTATTTGTATTATTATTTTTTCATTTTGCGACGCTTTTTGAAATTTTACACAGGGTTTATAGAAGAATTTTTTTTGTGTTTTTTGCTCGACACACTGTATATTAACTGTGAGAAGTTAAGATACAAAAATATAAATGATTTATGTGGTATTTTTGTTCATTTTGTGATATTTTTTGAACTTTACACGGTGCATATAGAACTTAATACACACTATGTATTGGATTGTTGTTCATCATTGTACAGATATTTGCAAATGTACATTCCAAAGATTGTTTATCATTGCAAACCATCAACATTCAGAGTTCTGCGACTCATTGGTTGGGATTTTAGACAAGGAAATCGAGAACACCATAAAGAAATTACACATATATCAATTTCTAGAGTTTCCAGCAATCTGAATGTTCCCCTAGATATACATGCTGCTTTCAATATGGGATATTCTCCATCAATCAGCATCAAGGAGCATGAGCTACAATTCACTGCAGATGAAGTGGCTTTGCTTATAGAATTGTCAAACAGATGTGTTGATATTAGTTGGGAAAGCAAGCCTGATGAGGACATCAATCCAAGATTTCGCCACGTGTACCATCGACGGAGACGTAGATCGACGGCCACGATTTGTAGTCTTTATTTTTGATGTATTTTTGCATGTTGCTTATTTATGTATTTTCAGTTTTCCAGTTCTACCCTTAGGGTATTGAGTCTCTATTGTAGCCCCGAGGGCATAGTTGTCGTTTATTTTATTTTCTAGTTTTGAGACCTATATATTAAGGTCTCCATGCATTGTATGAGGATGATTATTGAATGAAAATTATGTTCCACTATTGTGATCTCTTAGTGAGTTCTCTAAGGGGATAGATCTCTTTGTGAGTTCTAGGCCTCTTGTCAAAGTTTCTTGGTGAGATTTGGAGTGGGATCAAAAGTGAGGCCAAGCTTTCCTCCCTTGTCCCAAACCCGGCGGCCTACTTAGGCTTTCAAGCCGCCGGCTGTTTTCCCCTTTCCGCCGCCCCCACCCTTCCCCAACCGCTGGCCAATTGCTCCACCGCCGGCCCCCTCCCAACCGCCGCCTCTCCCTAGTCAAACCGCCGGCCGCCCATCTTCCCCTAGCCCCAAGTTCTAAATTCAAATCCTTTAGCCTTTCTTCCCTTTCCTAAAATAAGTTTACTCAATTTGGAAAGTTATTTAATTGGATTTTAAATTCAAATTTGAAATTCAAACACTTTCCTAATGCTAAAACTTAAATTTGGAAACATCCTTATTTACTTAAATCTGAAATTAAAATCAGATTTGATTTAAATCTTTATTCAAGTCATTGGGGCCCACCTACCTAATGCAAAGCTTTCTCTCTCCCCTCCTTACATGGCCGGCCCCTCTCCCTTGGGGTTTCTCTCTCCAATTACCTCCCATTAACCACTAAAGCCCCTTAATCCCCTCCCAAATCAGCCGCCCCCCCTTACTTCCTTTGGATTATTTTGAAGTTCAAATAAGCCCACCTTCCCTCCAAATTACCCAAAATCTGAAGTAATTTCAGGTTGCTGAAATTTCCTAACCCTTCCATTTCTCTAGCCGCCCCTTCCCCTTCCTCTTGCACCAACCCTAGCCGCCCACTTCCCTCAAGGACCACGAAGCCGCCGGCCCCTCTTCCACCTCGTGCTTGCCTTCTCCCTCACATCAAGACAAGTATGAATGGCCAATCCGGACGTTGATCATGGGTTCATTGAAAACGATCAAGGAAGAGTCAACCATACAACCACTTCTTCTACTCCGGTCACCTCTCCGACGACTAATATCTTACGCAACACGCGTCTCCTAGTGGTATCCCTAAGTTTGCTTGCAACGTTCTTCCGCTAACCCCCACCATCAAGAGTTTTGAGTGAGGGATCTCTAGGTGACGTTGTCTAAATTTTAAACTTTGGGCTTTGTTAATGTGCCATTGCATTTACTTTAATTTTGGTTATTAATTTTGCAAGACTTGTAATCTCTAATTGTTGCTAATTGCTATTATTTAGTTTCTTCACTAAAGATTTCTAAATCCAACTTGAGCATGTAATAAGTTTGCCAATGACAAAGCAAAGTTCTTCTATGTTCTTAATTTCCTAATAGCAATTTCCTTTGCATCTTGTTTGTTTCACATCAAAGCCACTAACAACATACTCAATCAACATTAAAAATGAGATGAAAAGCATCAATAAATCAATTGATTCATCCCTTATTTTAAATAAATTTATCATGTTTCTGTTGTCCAATTTATTTTCCCCCATTTATAACTATAAAATCCCAAAAATGCTCATTAATGTTGCATAGAACATAGATGAGTTCTCATCTTATAACTAGGCAAAGGCCATTATGGATTTCTTAGTTTCTCAATTTAACAGGATGGCCCAAAAGTTTGTTGAGAAGAGCCCACTAAGTTATATAAATGAATTTATACATTTGCTAATCGTGAGTGCTAACAGCATCTAAGTATCTTTCTAATTATTAATTTATTTAAAGAATTTATTACATTTGATCTTATGCAGATTTGATTTCTAGAGCACACTTCAATTAATGCCCCTAATATGGATAACTCAAGACCCTATTTCCTTCGATGGGACAGCCACATTTTCTATCCAGCCAAGCAGGTCTCCAAATTATTTGATGATCTAGATAATAGCCAGATACACATGCTTCCCCACACATAACAGGATAAGTAATTTGATAACAATGGGCTCACTTATGAGCAAATTTTTTATTCTCTCTCCAGGGAGTTACTTAGGAGGAAGCAAACCTCCTACTACATAAGGACTATACAATCAACCAAACACCATAGCCCATTTTCCCTGAACCCCTCACCCATCCCCCTCATTCTCCTCAGCAAGTCCCCTCTCCATCTAGACAAAAGGAATTTGTTTGCAACACAACATCCACTAATGCAAATGTTAGCATCTCTAAGCAAGTGCTGACTGAAATGCGCACATTCTGTAATTTCCTGATCAAGGATATTGAAGAGAAGCTTGGCTTGAAGCTTGGACGGCTGAAAATGAAAGTTGCTACTATTGAAGAGAAGATCTTGGAACATGTTGCTGCATGTAAATTCGATAAAATGCAACTTCCTGCAAAGTTGTCCTCAACGAGCCCAGAAACCCCAGCTGATGCAACTCCTCCTACTGACGACATCATTGAGGAAGCCCCAGCTAATGTAATTCCTCCGGTTGTTGATATCATCAAGGAAGCCCCAGCTGCCGTAATTCCTCCTGCTGTCAACATCATTGAGGATGAGGATGAACTATTGCTGCAACCGTAGGATCGGCTATAGCAAGAAGAGTAAAGAAGAAGAAAGACCGATTTAAGAAGATCGTTAAGTCATCATTCACAGCAGGTGACAAGAAGAGAAGAGGCAACCCACCTGCACAACAAATACCTGCACCTGATGAAGTCATTACGGTGGACTCACTACCTAAAGTTGCTAAACCTACAACCAAAAGATGAAATTTATTGGCAGAAAGATGATAACTCAGGAAATGCAATTGTTCATGGATAAATGTATTGAAAAGCATAGTGACAAGTGAGTTTTAATTGTTGTGACATGTTGCTATGTACTGCGTATTGCATTTGAAACAATGTTTAACCATGAACATTATGGTTGCAGTTCTGACTTGATATTCAGTTTTGGGAACAGCTTAATTAGTAGAGGTCAAATTGATGAACTCATAACAAACCAATGCCTATATAACAACCACATGAATGCCTTTGCTGTACTACTAGCTGAAAAAAAATAACCTTCTCCCTCGCCTGTACCAACCCTACCTGTATGTCTCCTATTTGCATTGGATTAGTCTTGACGTAATAAATAATTCATATATAATATTGTTTGCTCAAGCATTAGCCATTTTCTTTGATTTCTTACAGGCATACTTGAGATACAAAGTGAATACACAAACTTATTGTTGACTGTAACTGTCGATCGGACAAAATGACCGACCAGCCACCTCAGCCACGATCGCCCACATTCGCTAAAACTGCTCCCACGACCTCTCTCCAACCGCCTCTAACGACACAAAACAGGAAAATGACTCATTCTCGCACACGCGCTCAGAACCGGAAAACAAGATTGCAAAGCAAAATTTGGGAACTTACCTCTCTCGGACGTCTGCCTCCTCCCACACCGCCACACTGCCGGCTTGCCATATCCACTCCATTCAAATCCACTGCCGCCTCTCCTCCTCATCCCGCCGGCGACTCAAGCACAGGACTCCAGGACTCCAGGACGCCGACCCGCTGCCGACTCCTTGCTTTCGATTCTTTGCTCACGCTCAAAAGCCTTGACCGGCTCATGCCCTAGACGGCCGAACGATCCCAACCACCGTGCCCTAGACTTGGACGAACCTACCTTCAGCCTGACAAGCCGCCTCCGCCGCCTGACCCGCCGGCAAGGCTTCCGACTCCGACGTGCGTGGCTTTCGCCCCTAGCCCGATCGGGGGGCTTCTTCTTCCCGATCCTTCTTCTCCCCCTCTCTGTATATTAATATATATTATATATCTTATAATACAATATAATATTATATATATATATATATATATATATATATATATATATATATATATATATATATATATATATGTATAATTATATTATATCTGTATATATATACACACATATATAATATTATATATATGTTATATAATATTATATAATGATAATAATAACTTATTATTATTATTATATAATAATATAATATTATATGTATAAAAAAATAAAGGAAACGAGAGAGAAATGGAGAGAAATGTGAGGATTTTCAAATAAATACGACAACAACAAGATTTGAAGGAAGTCCCGGGGTTTGATTCGGTCCCCCGAAGCCCTCGGTCGTCGAGCTAATCCGACCGAGGGATTGAAGACGTGAAGACTCAATCTCCTCGCCGTTGATTTGATCTGGTCGAGTCGAGCCCAAAGGGCAAATGCCCTCTTTACCTCCCGGCACCGGGGAGGGAACGTCGGAAGGCTGCCGAAATTTTCTCAAAAATTTGGAACTTAGCCAAATTTTTGGAAAATTTGGAAAATGCTCAAACGCCCATTTAATTGGAAAATAATTATAGTATTAACTGATTAATAAATTAAATGACAAAACAAAGGAGATCGTCAAATCAGCACATCGTAATTGACAACAAATCTCTGGCAACCAACAATTGTCACAAGGATCGTTGAAGACCCAATCTCCTCGCCGTCGATTTATTCCAGCCGAGTCGAGCCACTCCCTTACCTCCCGGCACCGAGGAGGGGACGCCGGGAGGCTGCCGAAATTTTCTCAAAATAATTTGGACTTAGAAAAAAAAATTTGAGCTTGGATCGATTTTGGAAAACAAAATTTTAATTTAAAATTAATCATAATATTAATTTGATTAATAAATTAAAATGATTGCATTGAAATTAAATTTTAATCAAACTTAAAAATCAAATAACTCACTAAATATCAATTAATTTTAAAAATCTCTTAACTCAAAGGCCAATTGAGTGAAATCCAATTGCCAAAATTATATTGATTAATTCAGAGTACAATCAGAATCTTAACTAAAGTTAAAACTTTAACTTAAAATTAAAACCTTTAATAACTAAATCAAATGAATTAATCAAATTGAAACCTTTTAATTCTAAAAAAGAATTTTAAAATAACTAATAAATTTGAGAGTCAAATTTAATGCAGTTGATTAATTAAAACTTTAACTTTAAATTTAAATCTTTTAATCAATTAATCAATTCAATTAATTGAATCAATTGAACAAATCAACTTAACTGTATTAATCCCAAATCAAATTTAACACTTATATAATTTTAAAATACATCTTAACTAGTAAATTGAAAACTTAAATTAAAACTCATTTAATTAATTCACATAATTAATTAATGCATGAAACATAAAACATAAAAATGAAATATTTCCAATAATCAAATCTAAGTACATGCTCCTATAAAGCTCTCTAACAACTTTCCAAATGGCTCTCAAGCTGCAAAGCTCTCAAGCACAAACTCTTCGAAATAGCTCTCTAACAGAGTAGCATTCCAAACTACTTCTAAGGCTTCCAAATCTAAGACCTATGGCAATGAGAGTGAGATAGTTAAAGAGATTAAGCAACAAAGACATTTGTAGTCATAGCCACAAAGAGTCCTATAATGATTGAGGAATTCAAAAGAATGGACTAGGCAATAACATAAAGCATAATCCTAATGAAACTATGAATATTGAACTAGGATGGAAACCTTAAAGAATGTCCGTCATTCAATCAGATGGAGACATATCATGAATACGTGAGGAGGTATAAGGATCAAAGTATTTTGTTGATCTAGGAAGCCGAAAGCTATGCTAAATGATGTTTAGACGAGTTAGAACAAACTAAATGTAATAAGTGAAATCTAATACGACGCCACACCACCGAATCCGCAACATGTGTACAAGCGGACAGAAGGCGTTCGTAGGCCCTTAAAAGAAATCCCGGCCTTTTCTAAACGAAATCACTTGCGCAAATGGATCATATCTAAATATTTTAAAATCTCCCTTTATGTATTAGATATGATCCCTTAAACTGAAATAAACCCATGCATGTGCTCCGGTCAACATTTTAAAGTTACAAACACAAATGTTCGAGAATGCTGCGCAGGGTCAAATGCTACAACCCGCATGTGCTCCGACCACCGCATACGATTTCAAAATCTAATGGTCTGAGAATGCTGCGCGGGTCTAAATTCAAGTCTCATCCTCCTCCTCAAAAGGACTGAAGTCGACATGACTTGAACTACAAAATGCCTCCCAAATTCTTACAAAAATACAAGTGACTTGAACGTCACCCCGATGATGGCCATGTTGACAGAAAATCTCAACCGGAGGGGTTTAAATCTCAAATCCAACAAAAAACTAAATCCCTAAAATGAAATCTATCACTTAAAATCTAAAACTAAAAATCATTCACCTCCCGCAACTATTTGTCGGGGGTGATAAATTTGAAATTAACCTCAGCTCACAAAGAGCGAATGCGTGTCGGGTGTATCACTACGATTCATCCTCAAATAGTCTCTTGCAAGCAGGGACGTGGCACGTGCCCTCTGATCGGGTGGTATTGCCGCAAAATGACACCATTATATTACGATCACAGCCAAAGCCCGTATGTTCCCTAAAGGCGTCAAACCCTTAAGCGATGAATCATAGGGTATAGTCGATAGGCACAAAGCCCTCTGTCAGCTAAGATGGATTCAGATATATCCCCTTAGACAAACACCAACCCAGGTCTACAAGGTATTCTTGGACGAAGCAACCCATGGCTGCCGATAAGGTGCCTTCTGTTAGGTTGGGTCGACTACCTCCTCTGACTAAGTAGACCAGGGATTATGACAGCCCGGGACGACGGAACCATGGGATCTTGATCGGGCTCGTCTTCATTCCCCCCACCACCAGTTTTAAATTCGTAGTGATAATTTCTAAATCATGATGATCAATTCAAATCTCAAATTCGAACCCTAAACTGTTGCTATTATATGTTGTATTTACAACCTATGCAACCTCTTTAATAACTAGCCTTAATTGAAAGTTCTCTCATATTATCGGGAGAAGTAATTAACTATAGGGGCTTGCGCCTATAGGAAACCAGAACTCAGATCATAAAGTCCTCACAAAATGAGGGAGAAATCTCTGGGTAGTGTCCTATCTAAAACCCAATCTGCCTTCTGAAAATTCACCCGGAACCTAATCTTGTTAAAACTCTTCGCCGTCATCACTATCAAACAAGGAAAATTGACTGATGGCGCGGAGAGGCCGGTAGCGCATTAATGAAATTTTCGGAGCCCACACTTATGTCCAACATGTCAACCAAAATTCAGTCCAGGCATCCAATCTGCTACTACTACCAGTGATCTACAATAATCACTGGACCCTTTGATAAGGTTTGGAATTTCTTCGGACTTATGGTTAGTAGAAGGGTCCAATGATACACAAATGCATATTTTCACATTTGGAATATTTACTTCTACTGCGACAACGTTTGACAATTCTTAATTAGCATGAGATTGATCGGATTGTGACTAATAAGATTAATAGTGGGTAATTTCATGTTCACTGATATATGAGTAATTGGTGTGCACAAGTATCAAATATTACTAAGATGACACACGTTGGGTTAGTTTCCATGCTTTCCTAATCCATCAAAAAAAGTAATAGGAGTTGCACTCTCTAGCAGATAGTTGTTCGCTTCATGAGAGAGTTGGTGTAGTCTATTATGTAGTTAATTGTAACTATGTTACCCCTACAAAATATCATATTAGATATGAAATTAGTAGCTTCAAATTTTATCATTACATAGTCTCTCTTTATTTGTTATGAGTAATTGTCTTTTATTGCACTTGGAATTTGTTGTTAATCTATAATATGTAAGGGATATAAACTAATTGTTCGAGCCAGGTTATTCTCATAAGAGCATGAGAACTTTGTTTGACTTTATTAAGTTATTTTCTTCCCACCCCTCACATTAAAAAGAATCATTTCCCTAAATTACTATTCATGACATGCTATTGTTTCAAGTAATCCGATATACTACTAAACATTATTATTTTTCCTATAAATAGCCCTCGTACCTTCTTTTAAACCTAGTTGATAAAAGAATCGTGTTTTTTTTCTTGGAATTTTCAACCAGCACATCTAAAGGCTTCTTATAAGTTAGTATGATGTTTTCCTTCTTATTCTGAGAATATGAATCAAGCAGCTTATAGATTTCTACATAAATTCATCTTCTCCCGAAAAAACCCATCCACTTTCCATCTATCAATTGAAATCATACTCTTCTTCAGGTAATTAATTTTCAATCTACTAATCTACATACCATTCCCATCAACCCAGCACCCGTATTTAGTTTTCCTTGTTTTTTGATGCAAACAATGCCTGAGATTAGCAAACAAAGTTCAAAACCATAAATTCAGCATTTCTTTAGTTGGACCGAATAGTTATGCATAGTTCAAATTGTTTGGATGGGACATGAGATAAGCATAGAATACGGAACCAATTTTGAAATTCCAAAATTATTTATGTTAGCAAGTTAAAGTCAAGTGTTCATTAAGAAACCTATATTTTAGATTTTAAAGGTCAATAAAAGCTGGAAGAAAAAGATACAATGTTCATAATACAAATCAATTGCACAGAAGAAAATTTCAAAAGAAATGCAGCTTAAGATTATGGGAGATAGAGGTAACCTTTTTAAATTGTCGATCACCAAAGGCCCTTGAAACTTCAATACGACCCTGCAAACGCCCATTCGCACTCACAGTACCTCCAGCCTACGCACATCATCAATTATCTTAAATCCATGGGAAAGAAAATTGCAAAAACAAGATCTGAGAAGAGAATATGACGAACAGAGTGAAAGAAAAAGGAATGCATTTGCAAGAGTTAAAACTCATGCCTTTTGAATTCGGGCACGTTCTTGGGGGTAAATGGCTTTGTGCTCTCTTGTCAAAACAATGGCCTTCAAACCTGTATCATGCGTTCCATCAGATGTAGCTCGTGCTAACACCGCTTTAGCATCTCCAATATTAGCTACTAAAACCTAGAAAAAGTTTAGCAAGGTAAATAACATCTGATAGGCAACACAGTAGAAGCTGATAAACAATATTATATACATAAAAGATGACTCACATGATCAACAATAAACAATGAGCAAACTAAAAAAGTACTGCTAAAATTCTACTGATGATAATTAGATCTCAAGAAGTTTAGGGTTACTTGTTTAATCTTATGAAAGATATATGAACACTACAAAATCAATTTAACACTACACACTAGTGATTATAAAATTGGCTTCGATACATTCCAACACTATTAACACTTCAAAAAACAATTGTGATATGTACTCTCGTTAAAGTTTGAAAAATCGAAGTTATTTCTTCATATCTAATATGCGTTTATCAAGTAATTTCAAGTCAACTGGTCATCAAAGAAACCATCGGACAAACCTACTAGAGCTCAAGGTTTTTTGAGACACTAAGAGCAATAGGGCACAAAGTTGCAACAAATTTCAAACAGTCTGGTAAAGATAAAAACAACAAACAGCCTAGTAAAGATAAACAAAAATAAATAAAAGACAGCACAAACTGACCGTTTGCTCCAAGACCCAAGCACAGACTGCAGTTGCACCATCTTGCCAATTTCCTACAATAGTAACATAGTATATGAAATATGTCCATCAGTATTTCCGAACCCTAAAAAAATCACCAAACAACAGAAATTTATAAAATCTTCAATTTACAGAATATGGCAAGCCTAGGATGTTCCATAACAACGAAAATTAAAGAGAGGAGAAAGGGTTTCAACTTTTATATTATTACATTTGAGGTCTTGCACCTCTATTTATACAACTAGATTCTAAATTATAATTGAAAATTTCTACCTATGAAACATGCCAATTACATCGGAAATAACATACCAAATTCTACAACTTGCACACATTTAGTTTCCTGAAAATCTAACTGAAAATCTAAGAAGAATTTCCACTTCCTTGGGCCCACAAATTGCTAATGATAGATGTCAAGATGGGCGTCCAGTTTAGCAAGCCCATAGATTACCAAGTTGGCCAAAATGTATGGAGATACAACCATTAAAAATAAAAAAATAATAAAGCACTAGAATAAACCTGCAAAGCCTAAAATGATAGAAATGTTAGAAGTGCCTAGCCAATAATGCTTGCAAGCAATTTTTACAGACCCAAGCTATTGCGAGTGGAGACAACTAGGAGCATAAATGAGTTGAGTCGAGCTCGAGTCACAATAAACTTAAGATTGGCTCCTCGATCTAATAATAAGCTCAAACTCAAGCTCTGAGATTGAGTTGAGCTCATATTTTGAGCTTGAACTTGGCTGTTTTGTCTAATGACAAGCTCGAGCTTGACTTGTGAGCTCCAAGTTGCTAGCAAAGCATCACAAGTAAGTTGCAACAAAAGCTTGTATTGACAGTGACGAGGAAGTCACGAGTGAAAATTGAAGCTTGATGGAGAAGGCATTGATGTGACTAGCAATGTTTGAAGAAGAAAAGGAACTCAAGAAGAGACCAATGACTTTTGAAGAAGAAGAGGGAGTTGCAACGAGCTACGTTTGAAGAAGATAAGGAAGTTGCAACAAAACAACAACATTTTAAGAAGAAGAGGAAACTATGATGGGACCAATGGCATAAGAAGAGGATGTCACAATGGGAGTTGCATTTAATTTTGCAACCCTAAATTGAGCTGTCCACATGGCTCATGATTTAACTTAAAACAAGGGAGAAAATAGATCTTTCGAATTAGCTCACAAGCCAACGAAGCAATTGTCAAGCTCGAACTTGAGCTCGTATATTATACGAGATGTAAATTGAGCTCGAGCTCAAGGCTTCAAATTTGACCTGGCTCAGCTCCCTTAAACCCCTAGAAAGAACTAACCATAAGCTTACAAGAGTTTAAGCCAACTCAAATGAGGGCATGATGTATAGTCATCAAAGACAACACTAGAAATAAGAATCAAAACATCATTCCTATAAACTCTAAAGGGCGTTATTTCTAGAGATTTTAAATAGTCCAAATTCTAGAGGTACACCTAAAAAGACCTATTTACTTCAAATTTTCAGCACGTTCCAACTTTCTAGCAGAATTAATATTTCATTCTGAAATGAAGCCATATAACCTATCAACAAATATAAAGGACATCCTACAATACACTCCTCTTAGGAAGGTAAGAGTGTAATTCTTAGAAAAGTTAAACAGGGCTCTAAGACAGGCACCCAGGGGGGCTTAAAAAACAGCTTCTAACCAAAAAATAAAAAATTAAAATCAACTAAGCTATCGGATAAAAAAAAGATGATTTTCTTTCTTCTTTCTACATGAAATTATGTAGCACCCTCACTGAATTAGGGGTATCTACTGCGTTTAAAAATTTACCAAACGAGTTAGGTCTACACAGGATGTTTCCTTTATTTCTGTTTTGATCAATGTTGTATCAAAGATGATGAGGAACTAATTAAAATAGCCATTTATAAACTGCATATGCTGGCAATTTCTTGCACAGCCAAAAATAGTTCTTGCCATCCAGTATAGTTTCTGCAAATAAGAAGATTCAAAGGGAAAGCTCCGAATTCATCCACAACAGAATTGGAAGATGTTACAATTAAGAGTTTTTCTGTTGCCATATCACCTATTGTGCTTTCTTTGAGTAATGACTCATCGGTTCTCTGAAAACCTGTATATGATAAGAGTAAATCTAAATTAATCAAGGTAAACTCTGTAAATAAGTTATAAGACAACAGCAGAATGAAACAGCATTCAGGCAACTTTAATTAGAAACAACAATGAAAGCATGAATACAATAAGAAAGGGAACAACTTCATTACAATACAAGAAACTAAATTTATGAAGTTCCAGATTAACAGAAACAATGATAATAAAATAGCATGTATAATAGAATGAGATACAAATCTGCAAAGGGGTAGGGGTTAATCGCAATACCCCGCCTAAGGATACAAACACATCTAGAAAAATACATGAAAAATTTTAGGATGACTCCTGATAGCATCTAGCTATCTAGAATTCCGTATTTGTGAAAATTCAAAATACCTTCGAGTATGGCCCTTTTGGCAGCTTTAACATCCATCTGTAACAAGCAGAAACGCAAGCATTATAACAACGTTTTATAATGACCAAATAGAACATTATATAAAGCATAAAAGTTCAGATTTAGCTGATCAAACTCAAGCATAACAAAAGTTAGATATAGCAGGGAGTCATTCACAATTTAGGAGAATACATATAAATACATGTAAAAAAAAGGAGATGCATAATTAGCCTCCACGATATTAGAGATCATGCTGTTCACTGAGACTACAATCTAAGCAACTCAAGCAAACTACTTAAATGTAATAACTGATCCAACATTACAAAAGAGAAAAAGAAACTGCAATGAATTAAGGATCAGTGAGTTTTATGTGGCGTTTAAAATTAAAACATCCAGTATGAATGTCTCAGGCTAGGCCTACTAAAGGAACTATCATGCACATCCCTCCTAGGCAGTTATCATTTAATATATCAGAATGCAGACTGCCAAAGAAACATGCATGGACATAATAGATTAATTTGATGCTCTCCTAATCAAATTCATAATACTATTACATGCAATTCACCTGATAGAAACTCAATACTCCATCAATCTTACATCCACATAACAACCCAAATTCACAGCATTCTGAAGCGTGTGCTTCAGAAGAGAATCACCCAAAGCCTTTCCATGTAAAAACGCTTTGCTCTTAAAGCATTGGTCGTATAAAAAGCAAGTGCACTTCAATTAGTAGAAACTTTTTTTACTCTGATTCCTTGACTATGACAGATTTTTGTTATTGGTAAGCTGCAATGAAATCATCTCACTAAAACAAAAACGAATGGTACAAGTACAATAAAAGTTACAGAAAAAATAAGGAAACTCGAGATTCTCAAGGAGAGTTAAATAAATATACAATCTAATTAAATAGTTTAGTAAGATTCTCAACGAGTGAAAGATTTGAAAATTGATTTATGATGACAATAGCTATCCGGCCATTTGAACTGAAAATCCAGAAGTAAACAAGAGAGATGATGTTGAACCAAAGCCCCTTCTTATCTTTTAAGGAGAATTAAAAAAGCATCTTGCATTTCTTTCCTTCCAAACAATT
Source organism: Dendrobium chrysotoxum (assembly GCA_019925795.1). Classification (NCBI taxonomy): domain Eukaryota; kingdom Viridiplantae; phylum Streptophyta; class Magnoliopsida; order Asparagales; family Orchidaceae; genus Dendrobium; species Dendrobium chrysotoxum. Next base: position 64,104,590 of record CM034307.1, read on the forward strand.
CAGATTGATGTAAAGAAGAAAATGTACCAAAGATACTTAAAAAAAGCCCAATATAAGTGTCCCCCAAAGGAGAAAATAAAAGGTACCAAGTCTTACACCGATCAAGAAACTTATAAAGCTGCTTTTGAATCATATTAATTGTCAAGTAAATAAAAAAAAATAGGGGAATCAACTTCAGGTTAGACATTTGTTAGAAAACTAGATGTTGAGGAGGAGAACAGCAACGAAGTGGTGGAATGCTTGCTTGGTCACATTAGTCAAAACTTGGCCTTATAAATAGAGATTTGCAAAAGTGAAAAAAAAAGGAAGAAACTAACCCATTCTAGCAAGGGAAACTAAGATATTATGGCAAATTTACTTGAAAAACTATTAAATATACTAAAATTAATTAACACCATCCCAAAGAATTAGCACCCACACAGGCCCACACCGGGTAGGTCTACTATGAAAGTTATTCATATATTGAGAGGGTTGATGGAGAAATTTAGAGAGAATAAGGAGGATCTACATATGATATTTATTGATTTAGAGAAAGCATATGATAAAGTTTCAAGAGATGTGCTATGGAGAGTTCTAGAAAAGAAAGGGGTTAATAATGCTTATATTCAAGTCATTAGGGATATGTATGCATGAGCTGTTACTTTTGTCCAAACACAAGGTGGTTTGACCAAGTATTTCCTATTTCAGTTGGATTACATTAAGGATCAGCCTTAAGCCCTTATCTTTTTGCTTTAGTCATGGATGTTCTTATTAGATATTTGTAGGAGGATGTACCTTGGTGTATATTTTTTGCTGATGATATTCTTCTTATTGATAAGACTAGAGAGGAGTTGAAGGTAAACTTGAATTATGGAGGTCAATCTTAAAATCTAAAGGTTTTCTCTTAAGTAGATCTAAAACCGAATACATGGACTGTAAGTTTAGTAGTAATAGATCTAGTGGGGGGTTTGTAACTTTGAGCAATCAAATCATTAATAAGTGTACTCGTTCTAGATATCTTAGGCCTATTATTCAAAGTGATAGTGAAATAGATGGGGATATTATTAGTAGAATTCAAGTTGGATGGTTGAAGTGGAGGAATGCTTCGAGTTTGTTGTGTGATAGAAAAGTACCACTCAAACTTAAGGGAAAATTTTATAGGATAGTGGTGAGACCTGCAATGCTTTATGGCACAGAATGTTGGCCATTCAAAGAGAAGCATAATATTAAGTTAAGTGTTGCTGAGATGAGGAAGCTCGGGTGGATGAGTGGATTTACTCTTAGAGACAGGATACAAAACGAGCATATCCGTGAAAAGGTTGGAGTAGCTCCAGTGATAGATAAGATTAGAGAGAGTCGTCTTAGATGGTTTGGTCATGTAAAACGGCGGACTTACGCTGACCCTGTTAGGAGAGTAGATGTATTAGATTTGGCCTATGTTAAGAAAGGTAGAGGTAGACCTAAAAAGACTTGGTTAGAAAATATTAGAAATGACCTTTCTTTATTATATTTAAATGAGAATTTGACTCTTAACAGGACACAATGGAGAAAAAGGATTCATGTAGCCGACCACACGTAGTAGGATAAAGACTTGATGTTGTTGATGTTTTTGTTGATAGGCCCGCGCCAGTTTCCATTCATTCCAACCCAAACCGTAACTTGCCATGTAGGGGATAAGTCTGGAGTCTGCTACCAGGGAAGCACCATCAATTGGATTTGCAATGCGAGGAAGATTTGCTTGCAACCCTTCATTGTGCCAGCCTATGGGCAGGAAAACGCACGCCCAACCAGCCTTTGTATGCTAGATTTATACTACAGAAAACTCCGAGTATGGAAGAAGGTAAGTAGCTTCTATCCTTTCCTTTTTTGCATTAGGAAATAGTTGAAATCCAACACTCCCATCAAACTGGTTTGTAGATACCATATAAGCCACTTTTTTTTCAAAAAGCTCAATCATTTGATCAGGATGTAAGCAAGTTGATGGAAGGATGAAAGATATACAACACACATATCTCCATTTTTGCTTTTTTAATGAGGTGTGATTCTACCCCTACATTGTTTTAGTTCAATTAGGATGGATAGGATTGTGTGCTGATAGCACTTTTATTTTTATAATATAAGATCATAGAGGTCTTGACAGTTACTCGAAGTTCTTCTAGGAGTAGCTTAAGCTAGATTAATTCACTAATCCCACTAGCCAAGTATTTGAATTCAAATTCTACACTAACCTTGCCATCGCATTTTGTTTTCTACACGTCCAAGTCACAAGATTGTCCCATACATAAGTATAATATCATTATTAGATCTCCTGTTAATTATAGTTCCTGCCGGTCAACATCAATGTAAGTTTTTATTATTTGAGATTCCCCTTTTTTAAAGAATAACCTCCTTCCTGTGTTCTCTTTTAAATACTTTAGTATCCTTTTGACAACAATAATTTGTTCTTTGTAAGGTATATGCATGAACTGACTTACTGTGCCAACAACAAAAGCAATGTCAGGTATGATATCAGATAAAAAGATAAGTTTCCCAACCAATCTTTAATATCTTCTCTTATCTACTGAAGTATCAGTGCTAAAGTCAATTAATTTTGTGTTAGATTAGTTGGAGTGTCAATGCTTTGCTTTCGATTGAACCAATATCTTTTAAGTGATCCAAAAAATATCTTTTTAAGAAATAATAATTCCGAATTTGTTTCTAGCCATTTCTTTTTCGAGAAAGTACCAAAGAGGGTCAAGGTATTTGATTTCAAACTCCACAGCTAGCCTTTTCTTCAATATACTTATATCCAAATTATAATTGCTTGTTAAAATGATGTCATCAACATACATGATCAGTATCATAGAATTTTCATTTTTATGTTTGTAGAACAATGAGTGATCAGAATAAGACTGCTTAAATCTTATTAATATAGCTTTAGTTAACCTTCCGAACCAAGTTATGAGCAATTGTTTGAGAATGTAAATAAAATTCATCAACTTGCATGCTTGAACTAACTATTTTGAGTTCCAGATCATTGAAGAAAGATCCATGGAGATTTCTTCAGTCAAGTCACCATGTGAGAATCAATTGTTGAAATCCATTTGGTGAAGAGACCAATCAAGGCTGACTGCCATTGAAAGAAATACCTGAATAATGTTAAGTTTTGCAACAAAGGCGAAGGTCTCAAAGCAAGCAATTTCATAAGTTGATGAACCCTTTTTTACCAGTCGTGCTTTGTGTCTCAATAGATCCAACAAATTGATATTTGATGGTAAATGCCCATTTAAACTCAACAGGAATTGCATTCTGGAGTTTCTGAACGATTTCTAGTGTTTTAGTTTTTTCAAGAGCTAGTAGTATTTCATTTCCCATAGCCTCCTACCATAATGGTTTATTTAGAGCCTCACTCATAGTCTTTAGGTTTCTAACTACTTTTGATAAGTTGGAAATTAGAGTTTTCATTGAGGGCAAAGTATTATATCTCATGACATTTGTTATTAGATACTTAGTAGATGCATGAGCATCTCTACTTAGAGCAATATGCAATTCTTAAGTGATTTCACATAGGAGAAGCGTTTGAGATTTGCATGAGTTCAGGTAAGATTCATGACAAGCTTCGAGAGGTCGACTTACAAATTTTTGTATTTTCTTCCTTTGGGAGTAAATATAAAGTTCAATGGAATGTCGTGGAAACAAGTGTTGTGTATGTTCTATAGATTTTCAGAAATGTAAGTGCCTTCATGATCTCAATATTGTCGGGTCTGAGAAAATTAAGGTACTCAGTGGCATTTGGATGGTGAAGATTTTAAGATCAACAAAATATTAAAATTTACTTCCTCATTTATCTTCCGTTTCTTAAAGAATTTATTTTCAAAAAAGAAGGCATCCATCATAAATGTATTTCTTTTTATTTTCAAGCAAATAACATTTAACCTCTTTTTGATTTGCATCTTTCCTAAGAAAGATACATGGGAGGGCTTTTGGGTTTTATTTCTATTAGGTTCCTGATTGTGGATAGAGTTAGTGCATCCAAAACTTTAGGGGTAGATTTGAAATAATAGGAGTATCTGGGAAGCATTGGGAAAACATTTCGATAGTGAGAATGGCATAACCTGATAAAGTTCAAGGATGTTAATAGTGAACATAATAGATCTTGCCACCTCTAAGAGATGTCTATTTTTCTAGTTCAACTATATGATTTGTTAGCGTGTGCCAGGGCAAAAATCTTCACAAATTATCTATTTTTTATTTAGATGACTTCCTAGAATGCGGTTGAAATACTCAATATTCCTATCATAATATAAAATTTGGAATAGTATTAGGTTTTAACCATATTATGAAAGCTTTTGAATACTTGTTCTGCATAAGATTTATCTTTTAATAAGTATAGTCAGCACATATGTGTATGGAAATCACTAAAGGTAATGAATTAACATTTGGAGCAAGTGTTTTAAGATCTAGGTAGCCCAGAATATACTATGCACAAGTAAAAACAGTTTGATATCTTAATACGGCTTCGACCTAACAGTAACTATTTAGTATTTGGTAAATTAACATATTTCACATTGGAAATTATCTTTATTTTTAAACAGAGAAGGAATGTTTTCAATGCACAAAAAATAAGATGACCTAACTAATATTGCCACAACATTATTTGGTCTCTCTTGGTAAAAAGGGAAGATTCACCATTAAAAGCAAGGGCATATTTACTCCTTTTGGATTTCTCATCAAAATAATACAACCCTCCAAAATCGATAGCATTTCCAATATTCATTGATCTTTGGTCTTAAAATTAATGAGATTTGGAAGAGAAAATAATTTCGCAATTGTACTTTTTTGATATTTTGCTCATTGATAAGAGATTGCAAGAGACTTGTAACATATAAAATAGAATTTAGATTAATTATGCTAGCAATGAAGGATAGAGATCCATCAGCACTTGGCTCAAGACATTTGAAACATTTGAACTATTTTTCCATTACACCAATCATAAGTGCAAGTAATGATATCCCTGACCCAAGAAGTAAAAAGAGGAAAAGATCTGTCCATAAGGAAATTGAGTCCATTTACAACTATCGCAGGCCTTTTCAAGATCCTTGAAATTGAAGATAACATTATAGTGATCAGAGAAAAAAAATGAGAGTAGTTCAGCCACATATAGGAAAATGTTTCTCACAAAAAGAGAAATGAGAAAGTAATCCAATTTAGGAAAAAATTCATTATTTCTCTTGCTAAACCAAGCTTAAATTCACTAATGAAGTCAACAGATAAATCAAGAGGTTTCATGGAACTATTGAAAGAGCGATATTCCGAAGAGGTAGTATCATTGAAGCCACAAATGATCCATTTCGAAGCCCACTTGGTACAAATGGAGAATACTTCACTCTAAAAAAGCATATTGTCATCATCCAAAGGTGTGTAAATAGTTGTTAATAAAGAATTAAAATTATCATTTTTATGGGAAAAATGAATAGAAAAAAATTACTGAAAAAAGAAAAGAGAACTTTAACTGCATTGGAAACCCAGCTACAAAAGAACCCACCAGATTGACTTTGGCATTCAAAACAACTCAATTTATACTTTTAGTACCATCAATAGCACTGAAAGTGAGAGAAGATTGAAAAGTATTGATACTTGAAAGCATAAAATACAAAAATTTAAAGGCAGATAGCATCTTTGACCATCGCTTCTTTAAATAAAGAATTCAACAGTCTAACATTCCATGATCCAACCATAATCAACTAGAGATTGGGCCAACTAAAAGAAAAAATGGAGAGCAGATAATTAACAATCTAAAATTCTGACAGAACTACATGATGAAAATAAATCAGTAAAATTTCCCACCAGCTACTTGGATTCTAATTGAGAAGTATTTGTTGAAGAAGAGAAAGAAATAGTTGTGTTAGCTGACTTTTTCTTGCAAGTTTCATTAAGATTGGGAATGCTAATCCCTTTTTTTTTCTGAAATAGCAGCGAAAAATCTTTGATCTAGCAGGACAAGATGAAAAATGAGTGAGACGAGATTTTGACATCATTAAAGAGTTGGGTTTAGTCCACAATGCTATAAGAATCTCCCAGATTTCCTTCAAAGCAATTTTTTTCTCATCCACGGTCACTTCAAAAGAGCCAAAAATATAAATCAGTATTTGATTAATATCATCAACAAGAACAAGTAATCGCTTCTAAAGCATCCCAAATCCAGTAACAAAAGGAAGACCATGAATTCCAAACTTATTATTACTGGAAAAACCAGTATTCTCACTGCATCTATTCATCATAACATAAAAACCATTATTTAAACTTCATATAGCCTCTACTAACAATTTCTATAAAATTAAATTTGATTAAAAAGGGACCAGGTCTGATGAAAGAAGTTGTATGGAACTAAACTTTGTCCTTGTACCAATTAAGATCATTTTTCCTGATACTTGTATCAGGGAAAAGAAACCATAGCTCCACAAATATATGACTTATCTTCTTCAATAACTTGTAGAAATGGCCATTTTAAATTGTATGGCCAATTTTCCTACATCTAAGACAGAGAGTATCACTTCTACGACCTTTTGCAAGGTGACCGTTATTAAAGCATTTGAAATAGGTAGGAGCAACCTTTCAACAGGAAGAAACCTTGGGTAAATTAAGGTTAAGGCTAAAAAGCTTGCTCCCTAGAAATTTCTTCACTATCTCATCATATGATAGTTCAGGAGGAAAGCTGACTTTATTGTCTCTGACTCTCAATATTCTACCTTCCTCATGCTGATCGCCATTGGTAGCTAACCAAAGGGTTGATTGGGCCACCGGTAGTTGACTTGTCATAGATGCTACACTAATTTTCCATTCTTCATGGTTCTTATCATAAATACTACACTAATTTCCCATTCTTCATGGTTCTTTCAATGGTAGTAATTTAAGTAGTAAAAGATCTAGCGAGGAGATTGTGACTTTGAGCAATCAAGTCAATAAAAAAAGTATAGGTTTTATATCTCGGGTCTATTGTTTAAAGTGATGGTGAAATAGACGGAGATATTGTTAGTAGAATTCAAGTTGAATGGTTGAAGTGGAAGAATGCATTGGGCCAGTTGTGTGACAAAAAAGTACACCTGAAACTTAAGAGAAAATTCTATAAGATGGTGGTGAGACTTGCAATGCTTTATAGTGCAAAATGTTGACAATTAAAAGAGAAGCATAAAATTAAGTTAAGTATTGCAAAGATGAGGATGCTCAGGTGGATGAGTGACTTCACTCTTAGAGACAGAATGTAAAACGAGTATATACGTGAAAAGGTTAGAGTAGCTCCAGTGGCGAATAAGATTAGAAAACGTCACCTTAGATGATTTGGTCACATAAAATGTCGGCCTTCCAATGACCCGGTTAGCAAAGTAGATGCATTAGATTTGGCCTATGTTAAGAAAGGTAGAGGTCAACCTACAAAGACTTGTTTAAAAAGTACTAGAAATAATATTTTTATTAGATTTAAATGAAAATTTCTCTCTTAACATGGCACAATGTTGAAAAAATATTCATGTAGTTAATCCCACATAGTGGGATAAAGGCTTGACGTCGTTGTTGTTGTATGATTCTTCCTATGGTAGCAGCGCTCCAGCATTATTGTAACTCTAATAGTAAGACTGCCTGGGATTGAACACATCCTAGTTTATAGCCAATTTTCCTACATCTAAGACAAAGAGTACCATTCCTACAATCTTTTACAAACTGAAATTTATTCAAGCATTTGAAATAGGTAGGAACAACCTTTAAACAGGAAGAAAGGTTGGACAAATCAGGGTTAAGGCTAACAAGCTTAGAAATTCTTCACTATTTCAGCACATGATCATCCAGGAGGAAAACCATCTCTATTTTCCCTCAATATTCTACCTTCCTCACTTTGATGGCTGCCGGAGGTTGGCCATTGGTTGGTCGGGCTGCTCGTAGTTGATTTGTGATAGATACAATGCTAATTTTTCATTCTTCTTAGTTCTTCCTACTACAGCAACTCTCCAGTATAATTACAACTCTAACAGTAATGTCGCTTAGGGTTGAACTCATCCTACAAATTGCTACTATCCAATGGATTAAATAATTTTTTTCCCTTTTATTGTTCAATTGGTATTACAATTGGAACACTCTTGGTCAGTTTTCAAAACTTAATCACTTTTGTTCTGCTAGTTTTGATTAGTGTAAGGTTTTGTTCCTGTTTTGAATTACATTTTCCTCTTTCTCTGCTAGTATTGACTAATGTTAGGTCCTATTTCCATTTTGAAATCAATTTTTCTCTTCAATTTGTCCTATCACTTGTAGCTTAATTAAATCACCACCCTTTCATTGTTATACTTCTTGAATTGTATTCTAATCTAGACATCATCACTATTTGGAACTCATTTGCATGATTTGGACTAATAATGGATATCGAGAACAATTCAGTCTTAATATATACGCTGGATGCATGGATTAGAATCATGTAACCACATCTCTGCCACAATCAAAGCCATTTCAAACACCTTAATTTGCATGAAACCTTTTATAGGAATGCACGTTCCTAAAGAAAAAAAGAATACCCTCACTTTTTGGAATGTTTTAAATTAACATTTTTTGCACATACACTAGCAGATGTTATTATAGAAGTAGTATAGTAGTTGAATCATGAAACTACATCATGAATCATGTGAATCGTGCTTTGTAAACCTGCAGTGTTTCACATTGCACCTTGAGCTAGCACTTCAATTTTGCCTTGTTTGTTGGAAAAATATGACATAGCAAAACATTCAATATTGAGTTCAAAAAAAGAATAAGTCTAAAAAAGACTTCCCCATATTGTCAACTTTCCATTATCATCATCATTATCCTTACCGAGGTATATTTGGGGTCACTATAATGAATCCTCATCAATTTTTTTCCGTTAGATGCAAGTTAGATGCAACATGAGGTGTTAACTCTAATTTGCACTTTCTTTCTACAACTTCTAGCCATACTATTTTTGTAAACTCCCTTCTCATCCTAATACTTTCACATTAATTTCATCCACTTGCATCATCAACTCAGATCTAGTCTTTTGATGTACATGGACAAATCACATAAATCTACTATCACTAATGTAATATCAAAAGATGCTATTTTCACCATCTTTTTAGTCTAAACATTTATTATTTATCATTCCTAACTTTACAAATACCCATATTAAGGTTCTCATTTTTTATACACTCAAGTTGGTTATCAGTATTTTTTTATTGACCAACAGTAAGATCCATATAACAAAGTTCTATCAAATTACAAATTTGAAATTTCTAAAATTTACTATTCCCTATTACCTTTTCTAATCACCTAATACTACTTTAACTCATATCGATATAACACGAGATTTCAAAAATATTGTTTAGAATTACCAATCCACAACTACTGATTCTAGTTTCTTCTCACGGTTATGTTGTTGCGTTAGCTACCTGAAGTGAATTAGATAATTTACATTAAAATTTTGGAAGGAAAAAGCTATTTTCGTACCATCTTTAATTGGATTTCTTTGAAATAATAGCTAGGTACGGTTAAATGTTTCTGGTAATAAGTAAATGATCTCCATGAATTGGTGAGCATTACATAAAATTGCCATGCTTTTTGTAGCATATAAGTAAATAACCCTAACAAGGCTCTCATCAAAATGATTTTTTATCAAAACTTCCTCCACTTAATTGAATTTTGACTCTTTAATAACTTCATGGTAATGACTTACAACTCTTCCACATCTCTGGACTTCATTAATCCTCAAAAGATGAGAAAACAACTATATATCAGCAAGAATGGTTTGCATACATAAAAGGGAATTATGATAGTTATGGAACATTCGTGTCCCGAGCCCATTTGAAAGTTATTACTCACTAAATTTAGACCAGTTTAAACTATGGAACTTTTATCATCTTAAAAACATGTCACAGCATAAACAGAGATGTAATTTAAATTACTACGTTTAAATTTGATATCTTGCTTGCTGGAAAAATGCACACAGACCAACTCACGTGGTAAGCCTGCTGAAAGCACGTTTGCATGTAAATGTTTCTGTGCATATTCAGCCGCAAGACGACCACCATGTCCATCATAAATTGCAAAATGCGCACATCTACAAAAAAAATGTTGTTTAGTAATGACTACAATAACAACTTACCAATAAACATGATCAATAAGTAATTATACATTGGCATTGGCATGTGCATAGAAACCATAATACCACTAATCAGCATCTGTACTGTGAATTACATTGTAATGGTTATATATCACTACTCAAAGAGACCGAGTATATGACTAAATGTGAAATTATAGGTATCCGCACCAAAATGATAGTCATTCTTCCACAAATCGAGTAATCAAACCACATAATAAGAACGGAAAAATAAAGTTCACTCATTTAGATTGCAACTCAATTCAAGATAAAAGAGAATCCACACTTCCACACTAAGATTTACAAAATAGGAAGAAAGAAAATATGTAAGGGATGTACTTAAGCATGATATTAAGAAGAATGATATGACACCCATAAACACACAACAAACAAAGTCGATTGAGGAAATAACTACGAGCACTACATAAAATTATCCAAAAGGTCTGAAACAAGATAAAGCTCTAGCATATGTCAGTTTCATGGATGAGCATGATATAGAGAGAGATACCCACCGCCCGGGGGGGAGGGAGTTATTGACTTATTGTTGGAGATTTTTTTTGTCCTCTAACGGATTGCTTTTTTTTTTATAATTGAGTACGGCATAAGAATGACGATATATTACCCCAAAGGGTAAAAATATCGTTTCCTTATGGACTCAATGACAAAATTTGCAATTCAACAGAGATTTCCCCGTTCAATGTTTGGTTGAACAGGGTTTATTTATTTTGGGGTACAGATGCCCCATAGGGGCAAGCACCTATGGTTAATTACATCTCAAGTTTTGGGGCTTGAGAAAACTTTTGATTAAACTAGTGGTTTTCTCTTTTCTTTTTCTTTTTAAAGTTATTTAGATATTGGTTAAAGTTTTTTTTTTTTTTTTGAAAATCCGTGAAAGTCTTATTTAAATGATTTTTGGTCCTTTAGGAGTTTCAATGAGGAAGTGATCAACTTGAAATTAAATTTCTTGGAATGAGTGCCAAAGGGAAAGAGTGTATGAGTACTTGATTCTGAGAAAAACTCAGAGGTACTCAGACTATCCTAAATTAGGTTTTACATTTTAGAAGTCTAATTTTTATTTGAGTTGGCCATTTTCATTAAAATGTTGGGGCTTATGTTCAACCCAAACATATTGGAGGAACTGCCCGGAAGGTGAGGACTTGTGTGGTGATTGAAATCAACCACTACCTCAAATCCTAAAGCTAAAGTAAGGCCTACTGAGAGGTAGGGCCTCAAACCTAAGTCTAACGAATGCAAAATGACTTACAAATTGTACCTCACAAGAGGCACAATCAGACTGACCTCTGGATTTATTATCCTGCCTGGAAAGGACTACCAGCTAAACTCCTCCTAATCGCTTTTAAAACCATGCTTTCTGATCTCAATGCATATGAAGAGTGGTAGGCAATTATTATTTAAGAAATAGGGCTTACAACATGACTTTGAGGCCAAGATGCCTAGGTATGCAGAATGTTGACTCACAGATGCAGATTTTTTTGTTATCTAATCCTTAAGTTAGGGCTTCTACATGTGACTCTTTTGGGCTATGCATGATCAGTTTAATTTGAAAACTTGGCTCTTTGAAAGAGAGCCATGCAATTTTCTTTGTTAGAAAAAGTGTGGAGCCTAAATTGATTTTTTAAGTTATTTCAATTTCTTAATAGGTAGAAATCTTAATTTTGTCCTAAGAGCCTACCGTATCAGAGTCCAGGCCACTCCCAAACAAACAGTAGAAGAAACCTAGGAAAAAACATGTTGTTCTAGTACGCACACGGTAAACAAACAACACATGCATGTATATAAATCAAGTGCAGGAAATGTAAGAAGAGTCCCAGTTATTACAAACAAGTTTTGGCAGCTGGGTTGCCTGCCATTATACAACCCAGTTAAATTTTTTTTTTTACAGACTCTACTTGTGGGGTCTTCAAGCTTCATCTTCTAGATGGATCTTTGGGCATCACCTCCAAGAAGTACATCCTACTTGATCCACCTCTCCCTCTTTTGATCCAAACCCCACAAGTTTTACATCATAATTCTCTCAAATACACTTTGAAAAGAAAAAGACTCAAAGCTGCAAAATAGAGTGAGTAGGCAGTTCATATAATATATCACATCACATCCAAAATTTGCCTAGCACTTAGAGTGCCAAGCACCTGCTTCTACCCTATTGGCCATGCCTCTTGGGGGGGTTGTTTTAAGCAGCGCCTGCAAGCAAACAGCGTTAAGATAATCATAATTTATTTTTATTTTATCCCCTCTTGGACACAGTCACCTGCACAAGAAAGCATATATATATTCATATGCTAACCACTTAAGGGCAAGTGCCCACATCACAGACAATCCAAAGGCAATCACACCACAACATCAACCACATGCGCACACCAAGAAAAATCCTAGTCCTAGCATGCCTAAGGGGTTGTGCACCTAAGTGTGTGAGGGGCTTGTGTGGTATGTCACACTAAAGGTATTTCACTTAGAATTTGGATATAAGGGAAGGATATCCAACACTAATTTTGAGCTAGTGTTGGAGAGTTCCCCCGAGCTTTTGGAGCTAAGAGGAGAAAAAAAGATTCTTCTTTTAGTTTTGAGGCTAAAGAAGGAGAAGAAAAGGTGTCCAACACTAGCTTTTGAGCCAAGTGTTGGAAGATCCTCCCTAGCTTTTAGAGCTAGGGAGAGAGGATTCTCTTTAACTTTTGGCATTAAAGAGAGGAAAATCCTCTACAACTTGGAGGTTGGAGAAGAAAAATGAGTCACCAATTGAGTTTGACTCAATAAGTGAGTAGATTTGCAATTTTGAGATTACAAATCAAGAGGAGCTATCATTGAATTTTATGTTCAATGATGGGTATTTAGTTTGCTAAATTTAGGTAAAGCAAACATGAATGAATGATGTGTAGGTTTGGGCTACACATCAAGGGTTCCCTAGACTTTTGAAAATCCGAAGAAAGGAACTCATTCACCTAATTTGGATTAGGAGGATTAAAGAAAGCTAGGATTGACTCCTTTGCTTGACACTGAATCATTTTGTTAAATTTTGGTTCAAACAAATGAATAGTTTGGATGAACTACTTGTTGATTTTGATTCAACAATAAGTGATTTTCATAAGTTTAATTCATTCAACATGGGTTGAATGATGAGAGCCTTCATACAACTTTTGGGTTGTAGAAAGAGGAAAATTTCTCTACAATTTTGATTTGTAGAGAAGATAGGAGGAAATGCAACTAGGGGTTGCAAAATGAAAGGATCTTTAAACACTTTGGTGTTCAAAAGAGATCTACACTCTCCTAATTCGGGTTTAGGAGAATGACGAAATTTCCTATAACTTTTGAGTTGTAGGAAGAAGGCTTTCTCTACAATTTTGGATTGTGAAAAAGAGGGGAGAAAATGCAACTTGTGAGTTGCAAATTCATGGATGCTCCTCGAACATTTAATGTTCAAAGGGAGACAAACACTCTCCTAACTTTGGGTTTAGGAGAATGGGAGGAAACCTGTAGCTTTTGAGCTAAGGTAAGGAATCTTCTAAGGCTTTTGGAGCCATAGAAGTGAGATATGACTTGTATTTTTGGGTCGCAAGTCATGGTGGCAATTGTTGAACTGTGTGTTCATTAATGCAAGATGAGTTGCCTAACTTGATAAGGCAACCAAGAAAGGATGTCATGTAGACATAAACTTCAAGTCATGATGAATTCTCTTTGAACTTTTAGATGCTCAAGGAAGAAAGTTTCATTCTTCCAACTTGAGTTGGAGGGATGAAAGGAGGAAAATGCAACTTAAAGGTTGCAAATAGATGGGCCTCTTTGAATACTTTGGTATTCAACGAGAGCTGATGATCCACTCCATTTACGTTGGGCAGATATAAAGAGATGACATGTAGATTTGTACTACACGTCATAAGAGTTTTTTGGACTTTTAGGAGTCCAAAGAAGAGGGATTATTTGTTTGGTTTTAACTCAATAAATAAGTGATTTGATAAATTCCCTACAACTTTGGGGTTGAGGAAAGGAGATGTAACTTGAGAGTTACAAAATTTCATGAATGTTTCTTTGAATATTTGATATTCATAGAGAAATGGTCATTCACTTAGTTTGAGAGAATGTGAAGAGTAGCATGATTGGAATCCATGCTTAGCTACAACTCTCATAAGCTTCTTGGATGTCACTTGGAAACTTTCATGTAAGTTTAGAGAAGCAACAAGCAAGGAGGTGGAGGATTTTCCATAGCTTTTGGGCTAAGGAAAGCTGAAGAATTTCCTATAATATTAACTCATAGGAAAGGAGGGTAAAATGCAACTTAGAGGTTGCAAATTCATGAATGTTCTTTGAACATTTTGGTGCTCAAAGAAAAGGGGTATACCTTCCCAATTTGGATTTTAGGAAGATGAAAGGAGGTTTAAAAAATTCTCTTACAATCTTGGCTCGTAGGAAATGATGACTAGAATGCAACTCAGAAGTTGCTAATTAAAGACACTCTTTGGACCTTTGGTGTTCAAAGAGGGGTGATCATCCACTTAATTTAGGTTAAGTGAATGGAGGAGCTTCATTGAATATTTGATATCCAAAGAGGAATACATACATTCGCTTAATTTAGATTAAGCGAACGGTGGAGCATTCCCTAGATTCAGATCCCAGGGCTTTGCTTGTGCCCTTTTGAGCCTTTCTAGAGGTCATTTGGGAACCTCTATATGGGCTTTGAAGGTCACTAGCAAAGAAGGCATTTATTGGTTTGTGCTCCAGCAAAGAAAATGGAGAAACTTAGACTTTGGCTCTAAGTTTCGCTTGTATCCTTTTAGGCCCCTCTAGAGGTCATTTGGGTACCTCTACATGGCTTTGAGGGCTACTAGCAAGGAAAACATTGTTGGTTTTGTGCTCCAACAAAGAAAATGGGGAAACTTAGATTGTAATGACGTTGCTTGGAACCTTGAGGAGGTTCCAAAAGCTGTGCATAAAGGTGGAACATCCATTTGTTAATTTTGTATTCAAACAAATGGAAAGAAAGAACTTAGAGTTCGGTTCTAAGTTTAAGAGTTTGGAGCATGATATATTTGAAGTCTTGTAGCGTTTCAAATTACCAATGCATGAAGAGAATTGGTGAATGCTTGTTGATTTTGTTTTGTCTCAACAAGGCAAGTGGATAGTTTGGTGTTTGGTTCCAAGCTCCAACTATTCATGTATAGGACATTTAGAGACTTAAGGAAGCTCTAAGTATTATACATGAAGGAAATATTTGTTGGTTTAGTGTTCCAACAAACAAGATGGGGGAGCTTGGAATTTGGCTCTAAGCTCGAAATCTCTTGGCATGCATTTTGAATTTTAGGGAAATCCAAGTCAACATACACAAGGAGGGGTAGATAATTGTTCATTGATTTTTATCTCAACGAACAAGAAAATAATGACTTAGAATTTATTTCTAAGTTCAAAGACTCATGTGACATGGCGCTTGGAACCTTGAGGAGGCCCCACTTGCAATGCATGAGAGAGGAAATAAAGTGAATGCTTGTTGATTTGTCTCAACAAACACGATAGAGTGCACCTAGGATTTTGATCCTAAGGCCATAAGATTCATGTAATGGGATATTTGAAGCTTCGGGGAGGCTCCAAAATACCACCCATGAAAGAAGTGGGGAATTCATTTGTCAACTTTTGTATCTCAACAAATAAAGGATAAAGTTTAGACTTGTTTCTAAACTTGGGTGATTCATACAATGAAATATTTTGGAGAGTTGAGATACTCCAAAGCATCATATATGAGAAAGGAGGAAGATCTATTGGGGAGTTCCTAATAGATCCTAAGCCTCAAACAACCTAATATTTTAGAGCTTTAAGGATGCCCCAAATATTATGCAATGAAAGAGGTGTATATATGAAAGAGAGTTCCCTTATCCTTTATGAATGTTTTGGATTCATTTGGAAAAGGAAATATACACCTTAAGGCTTTGAAAAGGATTCCTAAACCAATTTGACATGATTAGGAAATTTTTGAATGGAGAGATTCATTTGTCACTTTTATGTATCAACAAATGAAGGAGTGACTTAGGATTTGGTCCTGAAGTCTTGAGATCATGTGATGCAATATTTAGAGCCCTGAGGAGGCTCCAAAATATCATACAAAAGAGTGCTTGAAAGCAAGCTCTTTATATATATTAGGACTCATGCAACATAGAACTTGGAGCTTTAAGGAGGCTCGAAGCACCAACTTTGAAGGAGGATATGCATGAGAAAGAGAATTCCTCATTTCTCCATGAATGTTTTGGACTCATGGAAAGAGGAGATGCACACTTGGAAAGAATTCCCCTACATCTTTTAAAGTGTTTTGGACTCATATGAAAATTAAAGGATTCATATGATGATGTGTTTAGAGGCTCGAGGAGCCTTGGAACGTCTCATATGATGAGTCATTTGTTGGTTTTACATTCCAACAAATGAGGTTATGAAGAGAAAACTTGGAAGTTGGTTCCAAGTTCAAATGATCCATGCAATACAATAATTGGGGCCTTTAGGATGCTCCCACTATTACACATGGGGGGCATGGGTGTGAGAAAATGAACTTCCTACTCTCCTACGAATATTTTGAACTCATCTGGAGAAGGGGAGGATTGATCTCCTAAAATTTAGAAGAATTCCTAAATCAATTTTGTCATGATTAGGAGGTTTGGATGAATGCTTATGGATTTCGTGTCCACAAGCAAAGAGGCATGGACCTAGAATTTTTTGGAATCCTAAGTCAAGATTATTCATGTAATGAAAGATTTGGAGCTTTGAGATGCTCCAAACTATCATGCATAGGAGAGGGAAGACTCTACTAAAGAGCTTCCAACAAATTGAAACGATTTTCAAATCAACTTTGGTATGATTTGGGTAGGAGGATTTGCACCTACAACTTGAATTTGAAAGTATAACATGTGATGTTATCTAAAGAGCCTAAAGGCATAGGATCGTCATTGAAATTCCTATGGATAGGTCCTAAGGATCAATTTGCTATGCTCTATAGGGAAACCTAGAGATGGATACGTAAAAGAGATTTTCCCTAAATCAAGCCTAATATGGATTAGAAGTTTGAGAGCTTGTATTTAGTCATATTATTTTGCAAATTAGAGAAAAATGAGCTTAAATAATCCCTTACTGTAGTGGGGCAATGATCATGGACTTTTGGGGTCCATGATACACTCCAAATCAAAAAAAAAATTTTGACACTTAGGATTAAATGAGCACATTTAAGAGAAATTTGCAAACTAATAAACTCACCAATCTAAGCAAGAAGTATTTAGCACATGGCTTAAATCATGACATAATTGGAAATATGCATTAAAACTTTTAAGGAATCAACTCATTTTTGACATGATTTGATTCATTAAAGGCATAGAAGTTTCCAAACTTTGAAAATTTTGCATGACAAAATAATTAGCCATAAACGTTTTTTTTATCATAAGTTATACAACATACCCAAAAGTGAGCTTACTCAAATAAACTTGCTCTAGGATTTTCAAAATGAACCTTTGAAATTCACATTAAATCCTACAACAAATCATCAAGGGTATTTTGGATACGTTGCAAGACTTACGACAAACTCTACAAACTTCACCAAACCCCTAAGCCACATCTCTATTTGTCATGACACTAATGTTTGATACATGCATGTACATAACGTGGAATTTGAGAGGATATGCAAGAGATACACTCAATTTTCCTATGAATGACAACATATCCTAGGGTTTACAAGTAGGTGAAATTGTTGAGCTCAATATGATGCAAAATCATGCATTTGAGAGGTGTTGGATAACAACCCAACACCCCTACAAGTATTAAAATCCTCTCCGGACCCTCACATGAGGATCAACAAATGAAAACCACCAAATTTTCATTGTCTTGCGGAGTGGACAGCCAACAAAGGGTTTCGGGAGAGTACAAAAATGAAATTTTCTATGGACCTAAGGCTCGGGAACGTCAACCACACAACCATTGGCCTTGGGGGACCCTAGGTTTCACTAAGTTTTAGTGTTTTACCTCTCCCGGGTTGTCCTAGCGCTCCAAATTGTTGTCCAAGCTCCAAGTGCTGTCCAAGCTTTTATCCAAGCTCCAAAGTCGTTGTCCAAGCCGCTCTCCAAGCTCCAAATGCTGTTTGGAAGCTTCCAAAAGCCTCCAAACTGCTGTCCAAGCTGTATGAGTGCTTCTGAAGGTGGATTTCGCGGAAAAAAAATCACCGGAGTTGGTAGAAGAGGAAGGAAACTCTTCTACAGCAAGTGGATAGCCTTCAAAGGCCTTCAATGCCTTCAACAACTCTCCTACTTCACTTCCTTCCACTCCAAGAAGAAGAAACAGCAGCACGATCCTATTTCAGAGAGGAATAGTGAAGAAGACAAGGACAACTGCATGCAAAACGATCTTCATTGACTGGTTGGGTTCGATCGCATGCAAGGAGGCTTTCTTCTCCCTCTGGTCGAGCCAAACGGACGCAGGGCACGCAAGCAAGGGCGCCGGAGGAAGGTTGCCCGCTCCGCCTTTTCTCTCGGCTGGAAGGACCGCACGCGAGCTCTCATCCTCTCTCGCTCTTTCTCCCTCTCGCGCTCTCTCTCGGGATGGACCGAACGAAAACGAACAGGGGAGCCTAATGCGGCTCCCCTCTCCCTCTCGTCCTCTTGGAGACACGCGAACAGAGCCAGGCCGCCTCTCCATGCGCCCAATCCAGGCTTCTTAATGCGCGAAACGAGAAAACATCCACTTGAGTAGATTTGCTGCAGGATTTGAC